>PVJS01000549.1:0-46012 GCA_004027185.1 Glis glis | reverse complement strand
AAAATATGTGAATTCTAAGTTAGAATATCAGGCTAAGATTATGAGATAATATAAAGATTAAAGAAATACTTAATGGTGAAAATCTTTGCAATAAAAATGTTAAAACCGCGGATATATCTAATTGTATTGTAATAGTGTTTGTGGAAATTTTCCAGTGTAAATGTGTACTGTAGAGAATCAAATCGGAAGAAATGAATGTATTCTTAATGTATGTATATTCACTGATCATGAATAATTTGAAATTAAAAAAAACTTTTTAAAAATTTTTTATGGTACTGGGGATTGAACCCAGGGGCATTCACTCTACCTTTGAGCCACACCCCCAGCCCTATTTTACTTTTAATTTTAAATGGTCTCACTAGGTTGATGAGATTCTCACTACTTAATGAGGCTGTCCTCAAACCTGCGAACCTCCTGTCTCATTCTCCCAAGTACTGGGATTACAGGAGTGCACCACCATGCCCAGCTAAAAAATACTTTGAGTTTTAAAATCGAAGGCAAGAATGAAGAAAGAAGAAAATGACTATAGAAAAGAATATCTTATTTAGAAGAGATAAATCTCAATAAACAATATGTTTAGTAAATATAAATGATTCATATTTACTAATAAAGGACAAATCCTCAGATTGGATTTTAATATTAAGTCATGCATTCAAGAAATATAACTAAAAACTAAAATATAAAAATGTTGAAAGGAAAAATAAAGAAAATTTCCAAAAGATAATTATTCAATAAAAGAATCTCTGTGGAGCCTCTTTTTTGTCAGTCAAAATCAAATTTAAGTTTAAAAGCAATATAAACCATGAAAAGTTAATATAAATAGTTAAAAGAAATTTAAAAATATGCAAATAGTATTATCATGTGATCTGGGCATGGTGGCACATGCTTGAAATCCCAGTACTTGGGAGGCTGAGACAGGAGGATCTGGGTTCACAGCCAGCCTCAGCTATTTAGTGAGGCCCTCTGCAACTTAGTGAGACCCTGTTTCAACATAAAGAATAAAAAATAGGGCTGGCGGTGTAGCTCGGAGGTAGAATGCCCCTGGGTTCAATCCCCAGCACTGCCAAAATAAAGATATCATCATATGATTAATATGTACAAAAATAACCATAGAAACACAAATATGTATTATGATGTAACTGATTGAATAGCATAGCTTACAGAATAAGATAAGATAGGTTAAAGGACAAATCTATTTGGAGATTGATACCACATCTATCTCAAAATTCAAAAAAATGTATGCTTTTTAATGACTGCATCAATGTACTTGGGTTTTACAAGAAGAAATTCTAGACAGAATAAAAGTAATTCTCTGAGACCAAATTTGATTTTATGAGAATACTGTATGTGAAGAAGATCACAAAATTGGGCCCAGTTAATTCCAATGTAATAGGCCCATACTTATTAGATTCTGATAACATAATGAAACATTAAAAGTAAAAACACTATAGGTTAATGGCATTGAAAGCACAGCATTTCAACATTTCTGATACACAATAGCAGTATTTCAAAACAAAGTATAAAGCACAAATATTTAATGTGCCAGGTAACTTTCAAACTCATAAAGGCCACTTCCAAATTCGGTTTCTTATTGCAAAGTGGACAACTTAATAGAACAAAAGAATTAATCTGGGAAGCCGGGCGTGGTGGCTCACGCTTGTAATCCCAGTACTTTGGGAGGCAGAGACAGGAGGATCCGGGTTCGCGGCCAGCCTCAGCTCATTCCCTCTCTCTCTCTCTCTCTCTCTCTCTCTCTCTGTCTCTCTGTCTCTACTTAGTGAGGCCCTCCGCAACTTCGTGAGACCCGGTTTCAAAATAAAGTATAAAAAATAGGGCCGGAGGTGTAGCGCGGAGGTAGAACGCCCCTGGGTTCAATCCCCAGTACCGCAAAAAAAAAAAAAAAAAAAGAATTAATCTGGGTGTTGGTGGCACAGCCTTTAATCCCTTTTTGGGAGGCTGGGACAGGAGGACCTTAGGTTCAAGAACAGCCCAGCAATTTAGTGAGACCTTGTTTCAAAACAAAAAATAAAAAAGTAACCAGGCATGGTGATACTTACATGTAATCCCAGTATTTGAGAGGCTGAGACAGGAGGTTTACAGGTTCATGGCCAGCCTCAATATCTTAGGCACTCCCCAATTTAGTGAGACCCTGTTTCTAAATAAAAAATAAAAATAGGACTGGGGGTATAGCTCAGATGTAGAATGCTCCTGGATTCAATCCCCAGTAACACACACACAAATAATAATAATAATAATAATAATGATAAAATAATAAATAAAAAATGAAATAGGTAATGAGGTATAGATCAGATGTAGCATGCCCCTAGGTTCAATCTCCAATACCAAAAAATAATAAATACTAATGAGGATGTACAGAAAAAGGAGCTTATATATACTGTTGATGGGATTGTAAGTAGTACAGCCATTATGAAAATCATTATGGAGATTCCTCAAAAGGCTATAATAAAACTGCCATATAATCCAGCAATTTCACTACTGGGTATATACCCAAAGGAGGTAAAATTTTCATACCAAAAGATACTTGAACCCCTATGTTTATTGCAGCATCATTCACAATAGTCAGAATATGGAATCAACCCAGATGCTTCTCTCCGGATGAATGGATAAAGAAATTGTGTAATTTTACTCAATTAAATACTCTGTAGCCATAAAAAAGAATAAAATACTGTCATTTACAGCAACATGGATGGAACTGAAAAACAGTAAGTGGAAGGAAGCTAGCCAGGTGCAGAAAGACAAATTGTTCTGACTCATTTATGGAAACCAATAAGTCGAACTGGTAGAAGTACAGAATAGAATAGTGATTACTAGCGATGGGAAAGGGGAGGAGAATGGGAGAACAGAAAGAAATGACGAGGGACTTCTAGGGACTGGGATGCATGAAGGGGGATGAGGTGGTAGGAGGGAGGTCGCGAGTAGAAGGGTGGATGGACATGATCAATGTGTGTTGTATGCATGGAAAATCACAGTGATTCCCATTTATTCGTACAAAATACATGTTAATAATTATAAGTTGTTAAGGCAATTATAAAATAGCTAAAATTAATTGCTTTTAAAAGCAATAATAAAATAAAAAAGATATTTGACTTCTTGAAACAGTAACTGGTGGTCAAATCATAAATCTAACTCTATATATTTATAAGATAAAATCCTGAAGTTATCTATGAATTTATTCCTTAGAGTTGAAGTAATATTTATAGTCTTTTTCTTAATTCTTATCACCTCAATTCTTATGGACTTTAACAGAAGTCTTTGAATTATGAAACTTGAATATTCATATGTCTGTGATAGGCGGCAATGTATAAAGTACTTACTACAATAGTTAGAGTACTATAGTGATACACGCATACCCAGATTTGTAGCAATACAATTCACAATTTATGGAACCAATCTAGGTGTCCATCAACAGATGAATGGATGAAGAACATGTGGCACATATACACAATGGGGTTTTACTCAGCCATAAAGAAGAACAAAATTATGTCATTTGAAGGAAAATGGATGGAACTAGAGAATATCATGCAAAATGATATCAGCCAGACTCAGAAAATCAAGGGCTGCATGTTTTCTCTTATATGTCTAAGCTAAAAATAAAATGTGGAAAAAGGGGACCTCATGAAAATGAGGAGAACCTCCAGGAGATTAGTGGCAGGGATTTGGGGTGGGGTCAGTAGGTTGTCTGCTCATATGAATGCACCATTATCAGTCTCACCAGCATGTGCAGGGAGGGAGGGGGAGAGGGCGTGGTAGGGAGGGAAACACACCAAGGATGTTGTATGCATATATAAATGTAGCTTTTGAATCTCACTACCATGTATAATTACAATGCACCAATTAAAAATAAAATAAGAGTAATATATTCCAGATAAAAATCTGGTTACTAATTCCCTTTTCCAGTGTTTTCTCGGTAGAAACAAATGACATTGTGAATCTTTTATTTTGGTTAAAATTTGCATACACTGAAATACTTATCTGTTAAGTGAATAAGTAAGTTGGGGTAAATAAAAGCAATCAAAATTCATTGAACTATAAAAAATGTTCTATAAATCTAGATATTTCCTTTACATAATTTCCCACTCAATTCCTACAATAATAAGCAACATCTGGTCTGATTCTTTTACACCATGTTATAATTTTATCTCTTCTTCATTTTCAAAACGATGCAATTATAGAGTATGCATTTTTTGTTTGACTCTTTCCACTTAACATTATTGCATGCACCATGATGCATCCTATTTTATTGCTGAATACTATTCTGTTGTACATTAAAATCATAATTTATTTATATAATAAACTATTAGTACACATTTAACTTATTTGAGCATTTTGTCTATTATAAATAAAACTTCTATAAACAGTTATGTTTCTGACATTTTTCACTCAACAAAATCTGCTTTTCCATGTTCCTTTTTCTGGGCATTTGGTTTGTTGCTTATTTGGGCTATAGGAATAACTTCGCAAAAATCATTCCTGTACAAGTTATTTGGCTGACATATGTTTTACATTTTTGGCTAAGTACCTAGGAATGCAATTACTGAATCATAGAACAGGTTTATCACTTTCCACAGTGTTCCAACTATTTTAGACTCTTTAAAGTAAAGCAGAAAAATGTATTTGTTTTTCAAAGTTTCCAATTTATTTATCTTGTATTTCAGCATTGTAATAGGTAAGTGTATGGTGGTACCATATTATGGGTTCCTTAATGCCTAATGATGTTGCTTTTAGTTAGCTTATTGACCATTCTTTTATTTTCTTTTTTGAAGTATCTTATGTTTGTTGTTGTTATTGTATTTGTCCTGTATTTATATACTTTTTTTAACTTTTAATGATTGACTTCCTAGATTTCATCATCGTTTTATATGAAGTCTTTGCTGTGATTGATAGATATGTCCTGAGTATTGTCTCTAACTCCTTGGCTGGTGTTCCTTTGGTAACAGTATCTTTTGATGATCAGAAATTTTAATCTTAGTGAAATAATTTTAGTAACTGTTCTTTATAGTTAATGATTTAGGTGTTCTCATTAAAATCCTTCCTTATATGAAGAATTTATTTGATGAGTTTTAGAAGTTTTCATAGTTTCAGCCTTTAGATTTAAGTATAAGATTTATTGTTAATTAGTTTTAGAGTCTGGCATGTGGTAGGGTTCAAGATTTCCTTGTTTTCTATATCATATCACCTAAACCGCCATTGAATTGCCTTGGCTTCTCTATTAAAAGTAAACGTAAAATTATCTCTGGTGTCTCTTTTTTTGTTTCATTGATCTGTTTAATTTTCTTATACAGATACCACATTTTCATGGTTATTGTAGCGTTACAGTAATTAATAGAATCAAGTTTATCATTATTTGTAAGATTATTTAGCTATTCTATGTTCTTTAGCTTTTTACACAAATATAGTTTTGTTCATTTTTTCAAAAAGAATGTTGGGTTTTGGTTATCACTGCATTATATTTATAAATAAATTTGGCAATAGCCTAAAAACATTGAATATTTCAATTCATTAGTTCATGGCATCTCTACATTTATTACTATCTTAAAAAATGTCTCCTCTTAATAATTTAAAGTGTCTGGTAATGTTTTTGCTAGTATTTTGCTTAATATAATAAATATTTTATACATTTTGAATTTTGAAAATTGTAATTTGTATCTGAAAATATTGAGTTTCACTTCTAGAAATTGAGATGTATATTTTTTTTTTGTGGTACTGGGGATTGAACCCAGGGGCGTTCTACCTCCAAGCTACACCCCCAGCCCTATTTTTTATCCTTTATTTTGAAACCGGGTCTCACGAAGTTGTGGAGGGCAAACCCGGATCCTTGGGTCTCTGCCTCCCAAGTACTGGGATTACAAGCGTGCACCACCACGCCCGGCTGAGATGTATATTTAATATTGACTCTGCATCCTGCGACTTTGCTAAATTCACTTATTAGTGCAAGTAGATTTTGCAGATTCCTTAAGGTTTTCTATGTAAATATACATATAATTTGCCATAAGGGCAGTTGCATATATTTTCTTCCTTTCAAATTAGTCATTTGAAGGCAGCTTCAAATGATTAATTCCTTCTTCTCTGATAGAAGGAGCTAGGAGGTCCTCTAGTATGATATTGTATAGATAGTGGATATCCTTTTGCTCATTTCCTACTTCAGGACTAAAAAGTTTAGTATTTGACTAATACTAAATAATAGATAGCCTTTCTCTGATTGAATTTTTCTAATTTGCTCAGTTTTCATTTGGAATATTATTAAATTTTGTCAACTTTTTCTCTATCAAGTGTGATAACCTGAATTTTTGCTAATGAAATTTTACAGGATTGTTTCTCAAAGAAAACTGACATGAATTTGATGGCTAAAATACAATAGTTAATTATATATTATGCTGTTGTTTGTTTTGATACTATGTTGTTAAGTATTTATTTTCTTCATAAGAGCAAGATCTATTCTCCTCCTCCTCCTCCTCCTTCTCCTCTTTCTCCTCCTTCTTCTCCTTCTTTTACTTTATATTTCAGGTTAGGTATAACCTGATAACCTCACAAAAAGCACTGGGGATATTCCATCCTTCACTATTTTCTAGGGTTGATATGAGACTAGTACAAATTTGTCCTTAGGGGCTGAAGTTGTGGGATATTTTGTCATTATCCATTTTAGTCATTATTAGATACAGAAATCTTAAGTTTTTCCATTCTTCTTATGTCAATTTTCCTAGTCTCAGTCTTTCATTTGTTTATAAAATTTGTCAAACTTGTGTCATAAATTTCATGATAATATTCCTTTATGATCTCTGCAATACCTCTATCATATAGGATATTCTCATACCGATTCTGAATATTTGAAATTCCCATTTCACTACTTTTATTGAGACTAGTCTTGCTAAGTGATTATCAGTTTTATTAAATGTTCCAAAGAATAAATTCTTGTCGGTTTTCTATATTTTGAATTATATGTTATTCCTATCCACTCATATTTTTCCTTATGTATACTTATATCCTTATGCATACTTATAACATATATGTATGTTCCTATTTTCTTAAGCTAAAATCTTAGGTTGTTTATTTCTAAAACTTCTCTTTTAATTTCTTTCAATTTGTCCAATTTTTTGTAGCTTCAGATAAAGGGAAAATCTTGTAAGACTCACCTTCACATTGTCAGGTATAGAACAACCTTCCTTCCTTCCTTCCTTCCTTCCTTTGAACTAGGCAGGGGTTTCACCACTGAGCTACTCCCCCAACCCTTTTTATTTTGAAACAGAGCTTCACTAAGTTGCCTAGGCTAGCCTCAAATTTATGATCTTCCTGTCCCAGCCTCCCAAGTACTGGGATTACAGCTGTGTGCCACCATGCCTAGCTCTTTGTCTTTCTTTTCAAAAATTTTCCTTAGTGTATATACTATTTTTATAGCTTTAACAAATTGCCAAATGACAGAAATTTCACTGAAACATAGAATAATTCATTTAATTATCAATTATTTCACTAGTACAATATTTAATTTCAATAAACATGTCTATAAAACTGAAATATTCTTCAGTTATCCTAGGATTTTCACTTGCAACTGGTGGAGATACTCACCACTATATTAGCAAGAATGGTAGCAGGATTTTTACTTGTATACATTTTATTAAATACTCATTCAACAAGGAAAAGACCACTTTGAATGAGTAAGGTCTCAAAATATGAATTATGAGAACTTTAGTGATATATTTGTTTGTATAAGTAATCTCAGACAAGTGATGTTCCAAATTAAAAATGCAAACCAGCATTTATAATGCTTTAGAATTTCTTATGTTGGTAAAATCAGTGTTGCTAGCTAAATAAATCTACATAACAATTGAAGATGTATTAGTAATAAACCATGCCATCATAATAGAATAGCAGGTAAAAATTAATATTTCTTAGAATATTTAAATATTTCAGTGCCTTTAAAAACTAATCTGAATTTCTCTAAGGAGAGAATACTTTAAGTAGCAGCACAAAATATGACTAATCTGGACATGTTCAACTCTAATTAAGAACATTTGTCACTGGTAACCTGAATACTTTTCTTGTAATTGCCACTGCATAAAAATGTCTGATCAACATAAATGTTTGATTAGTAAAACATTTTATTACTTATAGTAATGCATAACATAATTGGCTCTGTATGCAGAAGCTAGTGTTTTTAGTGATGACGAGAGTTACATAGTGAAATGTTAATTAAAATGGAAGTACTAAACTGTTTGTTCTAAGTTCAATTACTTAATTACAAAATTAAAACAATATAGAGCTAAATAATTTGCCACTTCCACTCTCAATGGTATTATGAAATTATATCCAAAATGATTTCCAAAATGATTAGCATGGCTCTAACTGTCATGATCTGCAGGTTGCCAGGTTATTGAATTCTTGAAACAGCTCATAACTATTTTTTAAATTCCCCATTGTGGTAGTGAGTGTACCAGTGCAACACAGCAATATAAGAAAGAACATATTTTGGGAACATTAGAATGAAAAAGGTTATTGTCTCCCTTTCTTTCTTTCAAAATTGCTATTGTAATGGCACAAAACTTTGATATGTAATATTCACTTTTGTTTGTTTTCAAATTGACCTTATCAGTTCATAAAGATTATATCATGTAGCATACTTTTGAATAATGCTGGTTTGAAAAGCAAATGCTTTGAAACTTGGCTAAGGGAAATATCAGGTCACAATTTACTGCTTTCAATCATTGCATGAAACAATCCTTGTAAAGGATTATATTTAAAACAACCATGTTTTTTCCTGCCCAAAGCAATGTGATTTTTCTGATGAATTGTTACCAGATTGTAAAAAAAATAATGAAATGATATGCATTTCAATAGTAAAATAATTATATGGTTGACTATATCCAGAAATTAGATCCATTCAATTACATTATGTAATCCATAACTTTTTAGATTGTCTAATTAAATGGTACAGGAAAAGCATTTAAGCAACTAATCTAAAAATGCTTGCCTTATATCTCTGTTTACCTCATAATATAAGAATAGACTACCTTCAAACAGAAACTATTTTGCATAAAATTTCATTAGACTAGATAAAATGTAATGTCAAAGACTTTAGAATACAGATAGGAAACATAATTCTTTTCTTTTTCAATATGGTTATAACATCCAAGTTTATAATAATATGTTTACTCTTGGTGCTGCCTATTACTTTATATTCCCTTAAGTTATAATAGCTCCCATTAATGTATGTGTGGGCAAAGTATATGTTCCTAAAGAAGTATACATTCTCCGAAGGGCATGAGTTGCAGCAGTATCAGGCCTCCAAGATGCTCCCAATGGTAGCCACCTCCTGGTAGTTGTAGTAAGAGTTTTTTACAACATGGTAACAGGGTTGGTCTGTGTGACCAATAGAATATGACAAAAGTGATGGTATGGCCTTTTTAAGATTGGATTATGAAGGCTATAGATGATTTATTTGGCTCACTTGTTTACCTGCTCTCTCTTTCATTTGGATTACTCACTCTGTGGAAAACCATATCATGAGCAGCTCTAAAGGGAAACCAGCATGACAAGGGACCAAAATCTCCTTCTGAAAATGAAGTGAATGAGTTGCTAAGAGATTCTCCTGTCACTGCTGAACATGGTGATGAGTGCAGCCCCAGAGAGCAGCTTAACTTCAACCTCAGGAGTGACCTTGAACCAGAACACCAATCGAAACCATTCTTGAATCCCTGACCCTCAGAGAATGTGGGAGGTAATAAGTATCTGTTGTTTTAAGCTACTAAGTGGTAAGATAATATGTTATACAATAACATATAGCTAACATAGTAGAAAAAATTCAAATAATTGGGAATCAATGTTTTAATATTCATAATTTAATAAATATTCATCTTTTTCTATCACTCTGTATTAGGAAACCAAGGTTCTATTGTTAATTATAGAATTTTGCCCGATGTCATGGGGTTTTATACTTGAGGATATTCCTGGAATATTATCTTTTTATGGAAATATTTGATAATAATGTAGTAAAAACCTTAATTTGGATAGCATTAATAACATTTAACCAATATTGAATTTAAAAAATCCAAAGTAAGCCAGGCATGGTAGTGCACGCCTGTAATCCAAGTACTGGAGTGGTTGAGACAAGAGGCTCACAGGTTCAATGGCAGCCTCAGCAATTTAACAAGACTCTCAGCAACCTACAGAGACTCTATTTCAAAACAAAAAATAAAAAGGTCTTGGGTGAAGCTCAGAGGTAGAATACACCTGGTTCAAAGCTCAGTACCACAAAGAAATGCTGAAATATTTTTTAAAAACTACATATACAAAATAAATATATGCAAAAATATGTGCTACTTCCCTTTTGTTACTTTTTGATGGATACTTATGAAGATTTTAAGGTTTTAGTTTATAAGCTATATGAAAACTATATTAATCTTGGTACCCCTTTAGTAGTTCTAGGAGTTTTTAGTGCTATTTCAAGTTAAAATTATTCACTCAATCACTCATCTAACATGTTTTCAAAATCCATGAAAGTAATGCTAATCTACTATATTTATAATTTTTGACTGTGGACATTAATATGAGGAAAACATTCTGTATTATTTTTGCTTTTGGCTTAATATTAGTTTCATGCTTTTACTCTCATCTCATTTCTGATCATCCTATTCAGTGATATAATTAATACAGAAATATTAAGTTATATCATATAAGCTGGGTGTTATGGCACACACCTGTAATTCCAACTATTCAGGAAGCTGAGGCAGGAGTATCTCAAATTTGAGGCTAGTTTCTGAAACTTAGTGATGAAGAGGTAGAAAGAAGGAGGAAGACAGGGCCAAAGGAAAAGATAGTAAAACTTCATTTCCTGAGAGGCAACAGATGCTAACCAACTTCCAAAACTCCTGAAAAGTGATAATGAGATCAAAAGCCTCCTGAAAGTGACCAGCTACTTCACAAAACTCCAGTTGTCCCTGCTGATAAGCAATCCCAGGAGAGCCCAGGAAACAGCATCTGGAACCACAACCCAAGGAAGGAGACTCGAAGAAAGACACTATGCAAATACACTATGCAAATACCATGAAACAGCCTCTGAGACCCCACCTAGAAAAGGGGCCTCGGGGGTATATAAACCCCTAAGCCAGCCACTCTAGTCGGGTTTTCCCACTCGGGAACCCCTCCCTTTTGGGAGCTTTTCTCTCTCTCGCAGGTCACAATTGCTTTGAGAGAAGGTGGTGTGTAATTGATGGCACTTGGCCCGGGTGACTCTGGACATCAAGGCTGACAGAGGCCCCAAGGGGTGGCCTGCACCTCTCTTCTGGCAAATCCTGTGGACTTTGGGAGAAAGCAGCTTGCAATTGATGGCACGTGGCTTGGGCGACTCTCAAGTAGTGTCCAGAAGGCAGCTGCCAGACTCCAGGCTCTCCATTGCCCACAAGAGCGATCTGCCTCTTTTTCCCCTTCCCCATTCTTTTTACAATAAATTTCTTGCTCACCATTCTGTTGTCTGTGGGTGTCATTTTTTGTACTTCTTAGACAAGAACCCGGGAAAGGAAACACCCATTTCAGTGAGACACTGTTTCAAATTAAAAATTAAAAGGGTTGAAAAGATAGATCTGTGGTAAAGTGCCCCTAGGTTCAATTCCCAGTAGCAACAACTCCCCCATAAAAAACATATGTCATTTATTATTTCTTCTGCAAAACATACTGACATCTATATTATAAGGAAGCATTTAAAATATTCATTGTTTAAAATTGAAGATAACTAAATTTTATTATGTTGACTCGAAACTAGCTAATTGGTTTAATATGTAATACAATTTAGTTTAACAACTTGTTTCACTAATTTCTCAATTAAACTTGCATAAAATGATAGATTATACAGAAAATTAGTGAATTTATACTACACTTATAATAGTAAATGTGAAGGAGTTACTTCTGTTTCTAGTTAGCTTTCATTCATTTTATTACATATTCTTATTCTTAGTAGTTTGGGAAAAATTATACTGCCAAGACAGATATCAATATAAATTTTAATTATAGGAATACCTTTACTTTAGCATAGTTTTAGTAGTATAGGAAAGTTGTGAAATAATACAAAATTCCTATAACCTTTTATCCATATTCTCCTATTTTTAACATTTTATGTTATATTGGTGTATTTGGTACATATCTATATAGTGATATATTAAGTGTAGTATATTTGTCAACATAAGAGAACCAATATTGGTATATTGCTATTAATTATTCTCCAAAGTTTGATTTTTGTAATTTTTCCATAATACATATTTTTTCTGGTCCAGTATACCATCCAGGATCCCATATTATTTGTCATGTATCCATAGACTCCTCTTAACTTTGACAATTCTCATGTTTTCCCACCTTGACAGTTTTGAGGAATGCTGGTCAAACATTTTGTAGAACCTCCTTTAATTGATATTTTTCTCATGGTTAGACTGGGATTATGAATTTCTGGGATCTTTTACAATCCTTTTCTTATAGGGCCCCTAGAGAGGGAGGGTGGCCAGGGGCACATGGCAACATGGGATGGTGATCTCTTTCCTTTGAATTTTCAGGCTGACAAAAGATGACAATTCCTTGGGATAAGAATCCCAGGGAGCTGAGGCTTGAGGTGCAGGGCAAATGTGTGACTTCCTCTGGAATCTTCCTCCTAGCAAATTAAGGCAGATTGGAGCTCTGACAAAAGGTGAGACTTTTTTTGAGGGGGGAATCTAATCTTTCAGGAATTTCAGGTTGGAGCTAGGCCATTATGAATAAAAGTGTGGGCCCTGCTTTTGTGTAAGATCAAACAATATTTTCCTTCCTTCCCAATTTGTCTCCTTCCTACCTAAAATTTTATTTGTTCTATCCTACCTCATAAGCATTTCTAACATTCATTGATAGTCACATGGCATATTGAAGGCAGGTTTTGACTCATCCATTTCTTTTATAAAGGCCATTTTTATAAAGAATATGGTGTTCTCTCTCTCTCTCTCTCTCTCTCTCTCTCTCTCCATATATATATATATATGTATACACACACACCGTTATAACCTCACTAACATTTAATCCAGGATGGTTCATTTTAATGACATGGGCTTTGCTGGTAATTGGTAATACAAAGGCATCATTAACCAGTACATTAGGACATTCTGATTCACTCGTCTAGATTTTGGGCTTAAGAGGCCATTACATTCTTAATGACTCTAGCCAACGAGGCAGAAGTTTTTCTCTCAAAGGACAGTAGAGATGTTTTCTGTGATTTACATACTAACTGGAGGTAGTTAATTATAAAGTTCCAATGATAAGTCTAGAAAAACAGGGTAGATAACTGTTAAGTCCAATTCAATTTTAATTGTCAGTCTCTATGAGAAAGATTTATGTGTTACAACTTTCTATGTTTCAAAAGGACAACATTTTTATGTGGTAAGAAATAAAATTTGAGCTCCCCAAAATGTCACTATGTATGAAGATACAGCAAACCAACACATAGATTGAGATTCCTCATTATATAGATTTAGCCATAGCTTCAGTTTCTTTGCTTTTTGGTCATCTTGTGGCCTTGTACTCCATAGAAAGTTTTATTTTCCAAATTTGTGTGGTAAACAAACTTAATGTGATTGCCTTCAAATGCCAAAGATTATCATTTGATTATCCATTTGTCTGTTTGTTTGTTTATTTATGTATTTACTTGTATAGAGGATTGAACCCTGAGGCATTCTACTTCCAAGCTACACCTCTAGCTCTTTTTATTTTATTTTTTTAAACAGGGTCTCCCTAGGTTCTTAAGAGTCTCGCTACATTGCTGAGACTTTCCTCAAACCTGTGACATTGTGACATTCCTGTCTCAGCCTCCCAATTACTGGGATTACAGGCATACACCACTGAGCTCGGCTTGGTTATCTATTTATTGAATGTGAACACATTCATACATGACTAAATCAGCAAGAAGAAAGCTGAAAGGACTGCACCTTGCCATTTGTAGTTTTGGACTAAAATCTAAGGAACTTTAAATTTCCATTATGCTGTTTTGCTCAACTGCCTTGGTTTATTTGCTGTTTCTCTGTTCTATTTTATAACAATTTTCCACATTGAATTCTATTTGTCCTGAATTGTTTTTATTACTCTGCTTTATTGAAAAGACTTTAAAGCTGCAATTTTAGGATCCCTGAAAGCAAAAATGTTCTCTCCATTCTGCACTGTTGCATGATATTATAAACCAAGAGCAAATCATTTTGAAGATTCTCATTAAAAATCATAGGATGGTAAAAAATTCACTTATGTTTAGTTATTTTATATATGGACATTGTATTGGTTGGAGCTACATATAAACCTTTTCAAATGTCTTAAATTTGGAAAATGAAAAATGTTTTTTATCTTGCAGTGTTAAAAGGAGAACAAAGTACTCATGAAAAATTGATGAATATTCCAATTATATAAAAGATTGATTTATTTACAAACATCCCTTTTGATTATTATGGCAAAATAAGATATGTCTGGGGCAACATTAAGTAATATGCAGAGTACTATCATTAGAATATTAGTAATATTCTAAATATTCTTTTTAAACAAATGAGATAAGGCTATATCTTTCTCTACTTTTCTCTTTCCCCTTACTATTCAAGCTATTGTATTGTGGCTAACAAATCCTATACTACCTTATAGATCTTGCAATTTGATTATCCTCAATTCAAAGAATTGCAAACCATGTCCAGTATGGCAGGCTCTGTACTATCGGGTTACTCATCTACCTCTAAATTCTTGTTTCTTGTTCCTGCTCCTTGTCAAGGTTCCATTTATGCCAAAATGATTTCTGAAGATGTGCATTTTTGGCTTTCTGTACTTTTAACAGGATGTTGATCCTTTCCTTTTTGTTTATCAAAGTGTATTTCTTCCCTTAAGAATTAGTTTAAGCATCCCGTTATGATTCCTTAGCTAGATAACTAACATTCAGGGATCATTGCCTCACCTAAGGTTCTTGAGTGTGCACAGACTGTGCCACTTACTTGTGAATGAGTTCATGGGCTCAGAGGGGTATTTTTTGTAGATATTTATTTTGAGGCCTTATTTTCAGAAAAAGGACCATAAGGAACTATGCTATAGAAAGTGGTGCGTATGCATGTACATATTTTGTTCCTTAACTTTTAATATGCATTTTTCTCTATATAGGTCTGTTAATGAATTGATTGTTCCTTACCTAACTCCTCCAGTTTTTTTAAGTGCTGTCTAATAAATAAAATAGAGAAATAAAAAATATCCCAGAATGTTGGTATTTTCATTACTTCTTCCATATGAATGGCATATGTAGATAAAGAAAAGATATCTATCTATATCTATCTATATATAGATATCTATCTATCTATCTATCTATCTATCTATATATATATATATATATATATATATAAAAGCCTGTCATCCATGTTAGGAAGAAGAAGAGCAAATCTAGATTTTGTAGAGTATGTTATTAGAACTATGAAACTTACAAAAGAAATCAAAGTGCATTTCTGAAGATTTAAAGAAAGATGTTTAATTTGAATTTATAAAACAAAATAACGTATTTTAAATCAAATTAAGAAATATAATATAAAGACACAAATAATAAATATGACAACAAATAAACTATATGATGGGAAAAATAAGTAACTCCCAAGAGCAACAAAATGTAAAAACTGAAATGTTCATTTGCAAGTTCACTCTTGCAAAACAGTAAGAACAGTATACATATGTTTATATATGTCAATCATCTTTATATTAGGTAAAATGAAATAAGAATTCTTCAATTGTGATCTTGTAATAATCTCACTTTCTATAGAAATTCAGTGACATAGAGTTCTATGCCAGTTTATACAGTCGATAGATACTTAAAGGTAAAATTATGATAGATCAAGCTGTGCTAAAACTAAAAGTAGAAAGAAAAAAGTTGCATTCTTTTACAGTTAAGCAGTTTTTACACTGCTAAATAAGAAAATAGATGATGCCTATTGAAAAAAAATCTAAAAAGCTGTTTGGATCACAGCATGACAGTTGTAGTTATCCTGGACTCCAGCTATCTAGACATCTAATCTATAGAAAAAAAGCAAAACAGCCGACTGGTTCAAACATAATTGAAATTACATCTACTGGACTCCCAACTGAAGAGTCAAAAAGCTACAATCTACTATCATGTGAAACTTCTCTTTCTGACATTTAATCTAACAAATATTTTCTTCATATACTACTTTTTCAGTAATTAGTTTGTTACTTAATATTATAATGTGTTACTTTTGAAGAAAGAACTCATTAGGTAGTTTTTATAATTAGAGACAAACTATTGAATAGGTCTAATAACCAGAATAGTTTAATCTATACTGTATAAAAACTTAAAAGTGCCATATGGGATGGCACATGCCTGTAATCCCTTTACTTGAGAGACTGAGCCAGGAGGATCCCAGGTTTGATGCCAGCCTCAGCAACTTAGTGAAGTTCTCTGCAACTTAGCAAGACCTGTTTCAAAATAAAAAGGGCTATGGGTGTAGCTCGGAAGTGTAATGTCCCTGGGTTCAATTCCCAGTATCAAAACAAACAAAAAACATACAAACAAATACCCTCATAAGTATTGTTGTTGTCAACAGCAAAAAGTTTCGTCATATGCAAACTACATCATGTCCACTGTGGAAAGGCAGGAATCTTCTATTTATTAGATCCTCTCAGGAGCCCAAAATGTTCAACCTTGAGGTTGCATAATTCACATTAGCAGGAAAAAAAGAAAGTAGAGTGTCATGACCCAGTGTTTTATCTAGAAGAAATGTCTTACATTGTCATTCTTAACTGCAAAGGATGGAAAGGTAGTGATTTCCTGCGCCACAAAGGATTCTTTACTGTTCACTACTAATGGTTACCAAAGTGGGATTTCTTTCTTTTATTCTCTCTTTGTGTGTGTGTGTGTGTGTGTGTGTGTGTGTGTGTGTGTGTGTGTATGGTACTGGGGATTGAATCCAAAGAGATTCTACCTCCAAGCTACACCCTCAGCCATGTTGTTTTTTTTTTTTTAAACAGGGTCTTACTAAATTGTAGAGAGTCTCACGAGGTTGCCAAGGCTGGCCATTCAACTGCAATCCAAAGTGGGATTTCTAATACTCTGTATTTGCATTTTTGTACAATGAAATAATTAAATTAGATTTCACTATTAATAGTGAATATTAGAAATCACAGGGACACATTGACATCTTCACAGCTTGGTCAGTGACTACTCTTTGATTCTAATGAAAAAGAGCCCACAATAAAATTGGAATTGTTGTAGGACCCTCATTCCCACAGCTTGGTCCCCATACACAAAGGAAAACCCATAGTCATGATGTAGGATAGAAGAAATAAGTAAGTAGAAAGGAGACAGACAGGAAGGAAAAGTAAAATATAACTTTAATATAAGAACCTGGAGCTGAAGTGCTTCAGTCTTTACCTGCCAAACCAGTTTTCTTTTCGAGGCCCAACTCTCCCAAATTTCTAGGAAATCTGTAGATGTTAGAGTTAACTAAAATAAGCTATGATTGCCCTGTACATTCATAACAAGACAGGTACGATATTTTGAAAAACCTGTAATTTAGGACACTCTCCAGCTTATCTGTCAATCAGATAATGAAGACCCCAATCAGCCTAAGGACCCTAAGGCTGACAAGACCACCAGACCACCAGGAACCGCCTTGGGACTACCAGACTGAGATCATCCTCCCTAAAGCTGACCACACTACCAGACTACCATAAACTGCCTTTGGGCCTACCAGACTGAGATCATCCTCACATACCTCCTCTAGCCCACCCCTCACGAAAGTCCCCTATAAGAAAAGAGCCCTGAACTCCCCAAGATGCCTTCCTCATCTTAAGGTGGCCTACATTCTCTCTTGAATGTGTGTTTCTTCCCTTTTCCCCAAATAAACCTCTGTCCATGTCTCTGACTGGTGCATGCCGAAATTCTTTTCCATCACATTAGCCAAGGACCCTGCAGATCCTGAGTTCCTGAGTTGAGGACTTACCTCAACATCTTTGGCGACCACGAAGGGATTACAGGTCAAAGACATCAATTGTGGTGAGTTTGCTAAAATGCTTTTCACCACCTCCTTAATTTTTTTTTGTATGTATGTATGTATGTACATGTGTAGAACCCCTGTCTTTCAAATTCACGGAGCAACAAAACATAAACTCAGCCTGTTCTTTTGCCGTGGCTCCCCATTCTTGGGTGGCAGGGGTGACCTCCCATGCAGTGCAGATTCAAATGGCAGTAAGGGTGACAGCTGATGCTGTCCTTAGAGGTCTGGCAAGGGTCCTGAACCCTAAAGTCGAGCAGGAGTTCAATGGTCCCTTTTCCCTCTTCTTCCCCTTATGTAGTATTCTTTTTTTTTTTTTTTTTTTTTGCTGTCTGTTGCTGTTTAATTGTGTAAATTTTGCTTAAAATATGAAGTTATGGGATTTGGGTAAAGATTTTCTCCTCTTTTTTTTTTTTTTCCTGGCCAAACCTGCTTCCCCTTAGAATATGAGTGCTTGTTCATAAAAGCATTGAAGTCAGGGCCTAACCCCTTTAGAAAACATACCCCATTCCTGGGTCAGATGGAACATAATATGTTCATCTGGAAAGACGCATATGAGGGGTTGGTCTCCCCGCATTTTTGAGTACCCTCACATTTTGTAGGGTCCTTCCAAGATACATGTTGAAGGGAACCGACCTTGATGTGAAAAGTCAAGCCAAAAACATCACATATCTTAACCAGACACACATTAAGGGCCAATCTTTGACTCTCTAAAGCTTTTGTTATAAATGTACTTATAAGGTGTCTTTTTGTAATCTCATGTGTTCTAACAAACCAGTCAGTTTGTCTTATACAGTTAATGTCAGAAAGGGAGCATTGTCAGAACTTTGCCTTAATTAAATATGTTGACTTACATAATTGTTATTTTTTTTCTTTCTTTTGTTTTGTACTTAATATTTGGGAAATACGTTAGTCCAGTTTCAAGATAGATATAGTCAGGTGGAAAAAAATGTCTTTGTTTGACCTTTTTGTTCTATGGTAAAGACCTAACCCTGTCTTAACACTGTCTAATTGAAGGAGGAAGAGCTTTATAGCCACAGGAGGTAAAACCTGTTCTGCTTAGAAGTGTTTTATGTTACAGCAGACCTCACCATAAAGGCATTCATCTCTCCTGCAGATGGAATGAGCCTGCAATGTTTATTCTAATTGGGCTGCATCTCCATGGCAGGGATGCCTAGCCATTGTTAGATTGACAGCAAGGATAGACATAAAGTCTGATACTGACTGGCACTAAGATGATATCCAAGTTTTTTTTTGTTTTTCTTTCAGAATAACACACAGAAACCCTTGAAGCATGCAAATTACAACATCATGGGTAATTCCATTTCTGTCCTTGAAGACTCACCCCTTGGGTGCATATTAAATAAATAGAAGTATTTTAAAGGAGTGGACTTAAGGAAAAAATAGTCTTGCTTTGTATTATGAGTTGGCCTCAGTACAAATCAGCAGGAGGAGAAGTATGGCCTAAAAATGGGACTATGAAGTTTAACACAATATATCAGCTTGATTCGTTCTGCAGGCAAAAAGAGAAATGGAATGATATTCCTTATGTTGAAGAGTTTATGGCCTTATATATGAACCCCAAATTATGAGGGTCTTGTAAAATTCTTTCTGTTCATGTTCCCTTTGAACAAAGTAAAGATGAGCAAGATCAAATGGAGGATTTGCTCTTAAGTGTTCCAAATAGGTCTCCCCCAGCCCCCATAGCTCCAGCTGCAGAACCAGGAACATCCCTAGAGGCTTCTTCTGCTCCCTCTTCTCCAATAGCTTCCCCCTCCACACCACCTCCTCATCAGCCTATCTATCCTCCATTACTAGAGGAACCCAGCCCTGCAGGTATAACAAGAAGTGGCACCCCTTATAATCCAACTAGGCTTAAATCTTCTAATATCTGTCTGCTTTGGGAGGTGGCAGATGGGGAATAAAATATATTAAGAGTACATGTTCCTTTTTCTATGGCTGACTTATCACAGTGTAAACAAAAATTGGGTCAATTTTCAGAAGACCCTGATAGATTTATAGAAGGATTTCAGGCCTTGGCTATTGCATTTGATCTCACATGAACTGACCTCCAAGTAATTCTTTCTACTTGCTGCACTCCTGAGGAAAAGGCTCATATACAGGCAGCAGCAAAGGCATATGGTAGCAAGGTTCATGCTTGAGATCAAGAACACCGCACAGGGCAAGATGCAGTCCCTGATCAAAATCCTAACTGGGATTATCAAATTCAGAGCAGTGATCATAAATGGTGAAATTACATGATTACAAATTCAGAGCAGTGATCATAAATGGTGAAATTACATGATTACATGTTTAATTGAAAGAATAAGGAGTTGTATGAATAAGTCAGTTATTTATGACAAGATCAGAGAAATAATGCAAGATAAGGATGAAAATTCTGCTCTATTACTGGGATGCTTAACTGAAGCCATCCGGAAGTATACACATATTAGCCCAGACTCACATGAGGGATAAATATTATTAGGGACTCATTTTATCAGTCAGTTGGTCCCAAATATTAAAAAAAAACTCCAAGAACTCCCATTGATAAACTTTTAAATTTGGCATTTGGGGTTTTCAATAACAGGGACAAGGTAAATGAAACCATTAAGGACAAGAGGAGACTAATGCAGGCACAAGAACAAGTCCAATTAATTGCTCTTTCATAGACTGATAGACCCATGCTCCCTCAGAGATACCCAAAGGCTCCCTCTAGACAGAGGGAAGGCTCCAGGACTGGCGCCTGCCATTACTGCAAAGTGCCTGGGCACTGGGTCAAGGACTGCCCTAAGCAGGGTCCACATATACCTGGGATGTGCAAAGAGGGAAAACATTTGAAGTGTGATTGCCCTCACCTCTGAAGGGAGGAGAGGTCATCTGCTCCTATCATGGCTGCACTCAAAGACTGAGGATGCTCGAGGCTCAGCAAGGCCCCCTCTGATCAGCCCTCTAATCAGTTGGACATCACAACAGAGGAGCCTCGGGCGACTGTTGACGTGGCAGGTAAAGATATCAATTTTTTTTCGGATATGGGGGCTCAATTCTCTGCTTGTCTCTCCTGGACTCTTTTCTAAGCAAACGTGTATTGTAACTGATGTTGACAGCACTCCCAAGGCCAAACGATTTACAATGCCTTTAACTTGTAGATTTGGAGAACTAATTTTTACCCAAGCCACCTTGGTTCTCCCGGAGTGCCCCACTCCCTTGCTAGGAAGAGATTTCTTAGCTTCCCTAGGAGCAACCCTTCATTTAGCACTAAGACATCCTCCCCCATTCTTAGGTACATTCGTAGCAGGGCCAACAAAGGATGGAAACATATCAGAGGACATTTTGTCTTGGATAGATCCTCAAGTCTGGGATACTGAGATTCTAGGAAAGGTAATTAATGCTCAGCCTGCCCTTATCTCATTAAAGAAACCAGAAGTCTATCCCCATAAGCAGCAATATCCCATCAAATCAGAAGCCTGTTGAGGAGTTCAGCCTGTTATTTCTAAGTTTCTTAAATATGGTCTTTTAGTTCGCTGCTTCTCCCCATGTAACACCCCCATCCTTCCGGTGATAAAACCAAATGGGGAATAATGGTTAGTTCAAGATCTAAGGGCAGGTAATGAGGGTGTAGTTCCATTACATCCTATAGTTCCTAATCCATATACTATTTTGACTCAGATACCAAGTGGATTTAAATATTTCACTGATCTTGAACTTCAGGATGTATTCTTCTGTATCCCATTACATCTGGACTCGCAGTATCTGTTTGCTTTTGAGTGGACTGACCCTGACAGCATGGAAACTGCCCAGTACACTTGGACGGTGCTGCTTCAGGGCTTTAGAGACAGCCCTCACCTGTTTGGAAATGCTTTAGCAAAAGAATTAAGATCTTTAACCCTTAAAAATGGGGCTC
Organism: Glis glis; assembly: GCA_004027185.1. NCBI lineage: Eukaryota > Metazoa > Chordata > Mammalia > Rodentia > Gliridae > Glis > Glis glis. Next base: position 24,076 of record PVJS01000549.1, on the reverse strand, counting down.
TGCTTCAATATGTAGATAATCTCCTTATCGGCAGTCTCTCTAAACAGGACTTTGATGACAATACTGTAAGAGTTCTTAATTATCTGGGAGCTGCAGGATATCAAATATCTCCACAAAAGGCTCAAATCTCTCAGCAAAAAGTGAAATACTTGGGCCATATCTTAACTCCAGGGGAGCAAACTCTCACCCCTGAGAGAAAAGAAGCCCTTTTAAAAATAGGACCACCCCAAACCAAAAAGCAGCTTAGACCTTCCTTGGGATGTCTGAACTCTTTAGAATCTGGATTCCTCTGGATTCCACGTTTTGGGTTTATAGCTAAGCCGCTCTATGAAGCCATACAAGGGCCCGATTATGAGCCCTTGGAGTGGACAGAAAAACAGCAAAAAGCCTTTCAAAAACTCATGAATTTATTGCTGTCTGCCCCAGCCCTTGGAATCCTGACTTGGATAAGCCATTTACTGTCTATGCAGCAGAGAGGCAGGGCATGGTAATGGGAGTCCTCATTCAAAGATTGGGAGACATCCCACGACCTGTGGCTTATTTTTCTAAAGAACTGGATACAGTGTCATGTGGATGGCCTGAATGCTTGAGAGTTGTGGCTGCTACAGCACTCGTGGTGGAGGAAGCCACCAAATTAACTTTAAGACACTCGCTAGAGGTCCAAATCCCCCACCAGGTTGAGAATGTTCTCAAAATTAAAGGACACTAATGGCTAACTGGAGGGCATCTGTCTAAATATCAGGCCCTCCTATTAGAGTCTACAGAGATTACTCTTAAGGTTTGCCAAACTTTAAATCCGACAACTTTACTTCCCACTCCAGGAGAAGGCGACAACTTGCTCCACTCCTGTATAGCGATTATAGAAGTCTATTCTAGCAGGTCTGATCTCAAGGATCAGCCTCTAACTAACCCTGATGTGGAATGGTTCACAGACAAGAGCAGCTGGAATTCTTTTCTGTCATGTTAGCCAAGGACCCTGCAGATCCTGAGTTCCTGAGTTGAGGACTCACCCCAACAGCTGGGATCTGAAATCAGGCTACTTTATTCACTGAAGACCCAGTAAGCAACAGCTTTGGAACTGGGCCCCAAACAAAGAACATGCAACATTTTTATACCCTCAGTCCCCTAATTTTGAGAGGAGAGGGGTAGGCCAGAGATTTATTTTACTTAGCATAAACAAGATACAAAAAGCAGAAAAGCTGTTAAATCACATATCATCTCCCCCTCTACCTTTGTCTCTTATCTTGCAGATGGCCCAGGGAGGCTCTGCCTTGTTTACATTAGGGAGAGCCCCTGTGGTCCTGACTCCAGGGTTGCCTAGGGAATGGCTCAATTATTTTTGAAAGAGGGCTGGTTCTGTCTTTCATTTCCCAAGCTGTCAACTAGGGGGTAACAGGGGGTATGGAGGAATTTTCATTTCTCTTATCTTATGTCTAAATTCCCAAAAATAATTCCAAGGCCCTGGCTGGGTCTCCTATCTCAGAATCACAATAAATATTATTGAATACCAAACTATATTTTTTCAAAATTTCTATTATGTTCCTTTTATATTTTAAATCACATACACATAACACAATACACACACACACACACACACACACACACACACACACACACGTATGATAACTTTATGTATCAACTTACCTGGGCCATGTAGTACCCAGCTATATGGTTAAAATTATTCTTTCAGGATTTTTCTGCATGAGATTAAAGTTTAAATTTGTGAATTTGTAATGGGGGCCTACTTTGGAGCTTCTGACTCTGGCAGCTAATAGATGGTCTTTTCCAAAGCTGACATTTTTCCTCCTCCCCCCTTTTTGTCATTCCCTCTTTTCACTTTCTCCTATTAATGAGTAACAACCTCTTAGCAGTTTACCGACCAAAGAAATGAAGAACTGGTGCCTGTGAGCCTGAGGAACTCATCTCAAGGACAGGGTGGACATGAATTGTGTCTTTCTGACAAGCACACCTGTGTGCTCCTGAAGAGCTAGCTCTTAAAAGGAACACCATTTCCTCTGGTCCGGGAGGATCAGGGTTTTTTCTTGAATATGTGTCTGTCAATTTCTCAGATTTGATAGCAAGTCAATAAAATTTATTTTTCCTTCTTCCTAATGGCTAATTCTAAATATTTGATTTGGCAAATTGGGGCAACTACCAAATTTCTGGTTACAGACTGAGTAAAGCAGATCACACTTCCCAACCTGAGTAAGCCCAGTGCAGTCCACTGGAATAATAAGGCAGAATAAGAAAGAGTACGCTCACTCTACCTGAAGGTCTTTAAGCTGGGACTTCGATCTCCCCCTGTATTCAGACTTGGATTTGGTTTGGACTCAGACTAGAACTTTTATTATTATATATACAATCAATTCCCCCTTTTGGGTTCCGTTTCTCTTGATAAACCAAACTAATAGAGATTTTAGTGCTGAAGGTATTTCTGGATGAACAGAATGAGTTTTCTGAATTGGTTCTGGGGCTTCTGGAATTGACTCTCTGCTTAGGTTTAAAGATCCTAATGACTCCATGCCCTGTAGTAAAGAGAGCACTGACAATCCATGCAGTAATCTGGTGATAGAGTTATAGAAAATATTTCTAACGGACACATCAATCCAAGTGCCTATAAAACAAAAAGGAGCTGGTGACTTTATATATAATACTTTCAAGTATTTTTGGAAAACTAACAAACAATGAGGTTGACTGATCACTCCTCATGTTTTTGGACAGGTGATGAAAAGAAGGGATGAGTGTATTGATTCAAATTGCTAGCTTAAGTGCTGTGTAAATGACCTGCAGTTATTTAAGTGTGCCTGGAGGGCTCCCTCTATTTCCTATAGGCAGGCAATTCCTGAAAATCAAACACAGAGGCTTTTTCTGAAGCTGGCTGAATTACAATGCAAGTTGAGTTCCTAGCCTTATAGAGTATCTATTGTTAAAGTGAAGGCACTCATTGGGGAAAATATGAGATACTGTAAGTTGGAATGTGAATGTGTGTGTGAAGACCATGATAAAGCTGGGAGCACTGAGCTTCTAAATTCTAATGAGTCTTCTTAGGCAGTAGAAGAGGTATCCCCTCTGCCAGTGGAAATGGCCTCCCCACACCAATTAAAGTAGCCCTTCTAAATCCCTGCAACCACTCATCAAAATAGAAGTGGCCCCATGAGTCCCAGTTGAGAATATTAATTCTACAATACTGGACAACACTGTATAGACCTCCCTGGAGACAGCTGTCTTGCAAGACAATGAAGATCCTTTTCCCCATCTATGCCTACAACTTCCTTTTGCTTCATTCTTCATTCTTCATTCAAGTCACAGGTAAGGTACAAAATATAAAACTAAAGGTAAGGTATAAAATATAACCTGTGATGAGGAGGTGTGCCAGACTAATACTTGAGTTTTGTAATTTATACATAAATCCAGGGAACATGTGTAGGAATGGATATTGAGTGTAAAGGATAATGGTGAATGTACCTAAGGTGGATAAGATCACATTTATTGATATGGGTGCAATATATGGAGAGAAGTTTATTGTTACTGCTATAGTGTAGGCAGTTACGAAGGGCTCTAACAGATCATTTAGATGGTTGGCTGAAACTTGGACCAAAAGATGGCTGGCAGCAAGTGAACTGGAAATATCAGACATGCTTTAGCTCACTAGAGAAAGGGACCCAAACACTTAGGGAGATTAGGAAGTTAGAGAAAATTTGTCATTTAAAATCACTGTGAAATTCCAGAAGGTATAGCCTTTACTAATATTGTGAGAAATAAGTTTATGATGAAAGTCCTGGCATCTTGAAGAGCTTGATGGCTGCTTTCTTGTAGTGCAGATCTTAGAGTGGAAACCATAGTCACTGAATTGGGAAATCAAAATGCAATAGGAGTATTGGATCCTCATTTTCAGAAGCCAAGTGGTAGCATTTAATCTCCCAGTGGGTGTGGTTACTATAATGGGAAGGGTAGTTGAAGCATAACTCGGGATAATCTAGTTTTTGTAGTACGATAGCATTGGCTAGTTGATCATGATTTTTATGGAAATAAAGTGGACAGGAAGCTGCTATGGTTTGGTTGTGGGTTGTCCCATAAAAGATTCATGTGTGGAAATCTTGGCCCCAGTGTGGCAATGTAGAAACCTTTGAATGATGGGACCTAATGCAAAGTAATTAGGTCATGAGGGTTATCACCCACAGAAGGGATTAATGTTAGTCTCAAAGAGTTAGTGCTTGAAAGAGAATGTTATTATGAAGTAAGGCCACCTTGCATGCTTGGCTATGTCTCCATGTATCTGGTTACTTTTCTGTTTCTCTTCCATGTTGCTACTCAGCCAGAGGATTAAAATCATGCTTTTTGTTCCATCCAGCCACTAGAAACTTGAGTCAAATAAACCTCCACTGAAATCAAGGTAAGTTTATATAGAAAATTAGGATAGGAGAATGCTGATAAGCAATACATAAACTAAGGGATCTATAAACTGAGTATCCTGATGAGATAAATATAGAATTCTGAAGAAAAATTGAGTGAGTAAAATAGAATGTTAATTAGATGGTTCTAGAGTTACACTGACTGCTGAATAGAATTGTTGATATTTGAAACTTTTAATATCATTGTGCTTAGAAATATTAGTATGTTGTTTGTTTTTTATTTGCACCTTATGGCTGCAAATATGCTGTTTAAACACAGGCCATAACATTTTACGTTGTACCTGAAAACAAAATCAACTTTCCCACCAGTGAATCAAGAGAAAAATGAGAGAGAGAGAGAGAGAGAGAGAGGCAGAGAGAGAGGCAGAGAGAGAAGCAGAGAGAGAGAGGCAGAGAGAAAGAGAGAGGCTAAATCATTTACAGAAGCAACTTATCTCAAAATATATTCTATGACTAACTTCTTTGCCACTTTGCCACTATTAGGTAAGAAACTGACTGCTAGTGTCAGTAAACAAAATCTCACTCAAATTACATACTTTTAATACTGAACCACTAAATTTCTACTGAACAAAGAAAAAGTAATGAGTAATAACACCATTAACTTGGTCAACTCAATCTCCTATGTAGGGTTTCTTTGGTATTTTTGTGGCAATAATCAAATGTGATGGTGCTGAGGGTCTTGGAATCATATCTAGACTTATAGAGAAATTCACAGTTTGGTCATCTGTTAACAAATGAAGCAGGGTAATATAATTTAGTCTTATAAAATTCTTAACACTATACCTCATCATGAGGTATTGGGATCCTTTGAATTTTTTTCCTACTGCTATCCTGAGATTCAGGGAAGTTTCCCCCACTAAATAACCACAGATTCATTTTTTATCTGTTAAATATATTTGTAAATCATCTCTCCTAGAATAGTGCTATGCTTTGGATGGTGAATGTCCCCTAATGGCCTATATTTTAAAGCTTTGCTACCAGATTGGTGCTCTAGGGACATTGTGGAACCTTTTGTAGGTGTGGCCATCTGTGAGGTCCTTAGGTCATTAAACATATGCCCTTGAAGTGGATTGGGAGACCCTAGTTTCTTCATTTCTTTCTTTGAAGAGCAATGAGAGGAACAATTTTTCTCTTCTATATCCTCTGCAATGATGTGCTGTCTCAGCATAGGCCCATTGCAACAAGGCGAATCAATCATTGACCAATACCACGAAGTACATGAGCCAAAGTAAATCTATTTTTTCCTTATAAGTTGATTCATCTTAGGTATTGGGTATAGTGATGGAAAGCTCACTAGCCCAACCCATCTTTAAAGGTGTCTTCCACTGCATGGAATGGTCCCCAAAGGCCTATGTGTTAGAGGTTTAATCCCTAGGCACTATTGGGAGGTGGTAGAAACTAGAGTCTTGTGAGGAGTCATCTGGTCATTAGGGGCATGCATTATAAAGAATAAAAGGACTCTGCCCCATTCTTTCTGTCTCATATCCCACCATGAGCCTGCTTTGCCATATATAATCCCAACATGTTACACCGCCTACCACAGGCTCTGAAGCAATGGGAACAACTGACCTTGGATTGAAACTCCAAACCTCTGAGCCAAAATGCCATTTTCTCTTCATAAGTTGATTATCTCAGGTATTTATTAGAGTAATGCAAAGATGAATAACAAAGAAAACCAGTATTGAGAGTAGGGTTGTTGCTGCAAGGGTACCTGACAATGTAATTCAAAACACTTTGGAATGGGTTGACAAGAGGAGTTTAGAAAAATTAGGAGGAGTATGCTAGTGAGAATCTTACAATGCTGTAAGTGGATTTTAACATGTGATTCTGGTGGGGGCTAACAGAGTGTAAAAATTATGCTCATGAGATTTCAGATTAAAATGAAGACTCTACTGGGAATTGGACTAGAGGTCATATATGTCACACCAAGACAATAAATTGGATATATTATTTCCATGTCCTGAGACTGCGAGTCGTTGAATGTTATACTTTGGTTATGGAATGTCTCCTAGAGGCCAATATGTTAAAGGTTTTTCCTCAATTTGGTGTTTGTGGAAGGTAGTGGAAACCTTAAAGGGGTGGGGCATAGTGGAATAAATTCAGGTCAATGGGGGTATACCCTTAAAGGGAATTGTGGCTCTTGCTATGATGGACTGCCTTACCACAGGCCCAAGGGCAATGAGTTACTAACCATGAACTAACACTATTAGGCAAATAATTCTTCTTTCTGTTAAGTTGATTCTCTCTCGCTGTTTCACAGTAATAGATTGTTGACCAAAACACAGAGATTAAAGTGATAGCATAGTTTATCTGGCAGAGGAAATTAAAAGAAAGTACAGCACTGATGCAGTAGTATGGGTATTAATGGCTGGTTTTATACAAAGTCACTGTGAAGGTTGGGAGCAAAGAGGAACAGACCCAAAAGATTTGGGAAACCTACAGTTTGATCATAAAATAAGTGCCTGTAAAGGGGTAGCCAAGGAAAGTTCAGTTGCTAAAGAGATTTGCATCATTAAAAATAAGCCAAGTGCTCTGCACTGGGAGAATAGGAAAGATGTTCTAAGGGCATATCAGGGACCATAAAGACGCTACCCATTATGGGTTCAGACAGGTAGAAATGCAGACTTGTTTTCAAGACTTTCCAGGGAAAAGGATTTTGAGAAGAGTACAACTGAACACTCTGCTACCAGCAATAGAATTTGGCATCATCCACTGTTTCTAGTTTTTCAGGAATGCAGAATTAGAGAGTTATTGGGTTGTGGAGGTTCTCACCAAGATTTAAAGGACAGCCCAGGAAGCCAGGCAGTGTATGGTAGGGTCTGAATCCATGCAAGAAGCCCCTAAGAGAGCAAAGTGTGGAGCTGTGAGAGTGACGCTGAAGTTGCAATGGAGCACCCAGAAACTTAGAGCTGCTTCAAACATAGAAAGCTGCCAAGGGAAACTGCAACATACAAAGCCAGTCTGGGAGACAGTCCATACGGGCTGCAAGAAACAGAGCCATAGAGCTGGGCCTTCCCAAGTCCTCAGCAATCCATGTTCTGCCACAGAGTGCCCAGATGCTGAATATAAATTTGTAAGAAATATAAATTTGTAAGATTTAATGTTTGCCCTGCTGGGTTTCAGTGGAATCCCTCCTTGCTGCTTTCCTATTCCTTCCTTTCACTGTGGGCCTGTATAACCTTCACCTGTCCCACCATTGTATCTTGCAAAATATAACTTGTGGTTTTTATTTCTGACAAGGGATCACAGCTAATAATTTGCCTTGAGTCTGAAAGGAGGCTTTAGACTTGGACTTTTGAGCAATACTGGAATAGTTAAGACCTAAGGAACTCTTGCAGATGGACTGAATACATTCTTTATTGTGAGTTGGATAAGAGCCTCTGGAGACTGGGGTAGAGCTCCGTCGTTTGGGTCCGGAATGTCCCTCAATGTCCCATGTGTTAAAGACCTAGTCCCTAGCGTGGGACTACTGGAAAGTGGTGGAAATGCTACGAGCTGGGGCCTAGTGAAAGGTCATCTGGCATTATGGTTTGGCTATGAAATGTCCCACAGGAAAGCTCCTGTGTGGGCAAAGCAGCAAGGTTCAGAGGTAGGGCATGATTGCAGGAGGGTCCCTTGGGCATGGATGGCCCTGAGGAATTTATCCATCCATGGTTGCTTCCTGTCTCTCTGATTCTGGCCAACATGAGTTGAGGAGCTTGTCTTCACCATACTTTGCTGCTGCTTGGATGTTTGCCTTGCAGGTGGCCGCCTGTGGACTAAACCCCTGAAACCATAAGCCAAAATACACTTTGCTTTCTCTAAATTATTCTTGTCAAGTATTTTGGTCACAGTGACAAAATGTTGACTGATAATCTGGTCATTTGGGCATACCCTTGAAAGGGATAGTGGGGCTCTTTCCCATTTCTCTTTCTCTCTCCCACATCTTGACCATAAATGCTTGACCACGCACTCCCTCCCATGATGTACTGTCTCAGCACAGGCACAAGAGCACCATGGAAACTGACCATGGACTGAAACCTCCAAAACTGCTTTTCAAAATAAACCTTTCTCTTTATATTCTGTATACAGAAAGCTGACAACACATGAAATTGATCTGGAATGTTCTCCAAATACCCATACATTAAAGGCTTAGTCTCCATTTTTTTTTTTTGGTTTTGTTTTTTTACTATGGGGGAAGTGGTAGGAACTTTAAGAGATGTTTCTTTGGGGGAGAGATTTTAGGTCACTGGGAACATGCCCTCAAAAGAGATTGTAAGACCCAAATCTCCTCTTTCTCTCTGCTTCCTGAGGTGAACAACTTTCTGAAGCTGCCATGAGGTGAACAACTTTGTTCCACCTTGTATTTGCAACCATGGTGTGCTACCTTGGTGCAAACCCAAAAGCAATGAGGCCAACCAACCATGGAAAGGAACCCTTAAAAATGTGAGCCAGAATAAAGCTTTTCTAAAGTGATTTTCTCAGGTATTTTGCTACAGCAGTGGAAAGCTAACACAGTATCTAAAAAGAATTTAAACTTCTTATACTATATATATATATATATATATATATATAATATTATATTTCATTTTATATATATATATATATATATATACACGTATGTATATATATATATTTTTTTCTTTTTTGAAACAGAGTCTTGCTAAGTTGCTGAGGCTGGCCTTGAACCTATGATCCTCCTCTCTTAGCCTCCTAAATACTGGGATTACAGGCAAGAACTACCACATCCAGCAAGCATACTATATATAAAACATACTATGTTTCATATATGTATTTCTAATTATTTTGAAGTTGACCTTTTCAAAGTTTGGGCTTATTATATTCTATTTTAATTTTATATTTATAGGTGTAGCTACTAGCTTCTCTAGCATATTACTCTTTTTTAAAATACAACTTTCATGTAATTTCAGATATGCATGTATTTGTTTTATAATACTCTCATTATAAAAATCCAAATTGATGCAAAATTTGGCAACATTTTTCAGTAAAGCAGCAGAAAGTAAATATGTTCTGCTTTTTGGGCCATATGGTCTGCATTGCCACTGCTCAACTCTGTCATATTAATGCAAAAGTCACAAAAAATAAAATGTAAACAAATTGTGACTGCCTTTCAATAAACCTTTATTTGCAAAAACAGGAATAGAATTGGATTTGGCCAGCAGGCAATGGTTTGATAATCCCTGACCCAGATCACTTAATGATGTCTTACCCAGGAGTCTCACATCAGGAATTTCAAAGATTAATCTTTACAGAGCCAATGACCTCCACCTAAAAATTGCATGTTTGATTTTCTATAATAGAGGAGTAGTTTGACACTTTTCACTGTAATTCTCATATGACAAAGTGTCCCTTTCAAATTTCTTAGTGTCTAAAGCACATGCTTTATTTTGGAGTTAACTATGTAAACAGTGTTGCAGAATCCCAGAGTGGATGGAGCTGAAGGGACACATTACAGGAGTAATTTTTCACATAATGCCCTAGGGTGGTCCAAGGGAAGGTGGTGATGACTGAACTCCCAAATATCTGTGGGAGACAGCACATCACAGGATAAGTAAATTGTTCTTGGCACCTGGTCTGTTTACCTCCCTGACTGGGAGAATCATTGCACTCGTAATGCTGTTCCAGCAGGCAGGTAGAAACTTCATGGAGAACGGCAGCAGTTGGTGATTATATTCGGCTGTGAGAAACAGAAAATGTGTTCATCACTGGCTTAAACAATTATGGCCTTATTTTTTCAAACAATTAAAGGATTAAAATTATATCCATGCCTCATAGAGTCAGTGCAGAGATTTCCGCAATTATCTTGGCCTTCCCGTTAGCGTCCTACTGTTCAGGTTGCTTGAGCTTTAGTCCCCAAGTTTATATTCTAAGCAGGAATAAAGTGTACGCGATGGGGAGGAAGCAGGTGCTTATATTAAGAAAGGAAGTTTTACCCTATTTCTACATGGCCCAGTTTGTGTCACATGGCCTTTCACAGCATGTTGGAAAATGTGACTGTAAGTTTAGCACACAGGTCCTGCTATAAAGGATGACCTAATTGACCAGCAGTTGGTAAAGCACCCATAATTGTATGTGGAAAGTATAACTGCCTCTCCACAGGTAACAGAGGATCAGCCAGAATGGAGGACACGTTTCTTTTCCTTTTAAAATTTTATTTGTGCATTATAATTATACATAATAGTAGAATCTGTTGTTGCATATGTGTACATACATATAAAATATTTTGACCAATTTCATTACCCAGTACCTCTCCTTTCCCTCCCCTCCTTCCTACCCCTGGTCCCCTTCCTCTACTCTACTGGTCTCTATTCTATTTTCATGAGAACACCCCCCCCCTTTTTCTTCTCTCTCTCTCTAGCTTCCACATATGAGAAAAAAATTGTGACCCTTAACTTTCTGAGTCTGGGTTATTTTTTTAATATAAAGCTCTCAATTTTCATCCATTTTCCTACAAATGACACAGTTTCATTCTGCTTTCTGTCAAAATAAAATTCCATGGTAAATCTATGCCACGTTTTCTTTATTCATCTGTTAGTAGACATGTAGGCTGGTTCCATAATTTGGTTATTGTGAATTGTGCTGCTATAAACATGGGTATGCAGTATTACTATAGTATGCTGACTTTAATTGTTCTGAATAAATACCGAGGACTGTTACAGCTGGGTCATATGGTGGTTCCATTCCTCCTGTTTGGAGGAACCTCCGTAGTGATTTCCATAGTGGTTTATTAACTTACATTTACACCAACAGTGTATAACAAGTTTCCTTTTTTTTGTGGTACTGGGGATTGAACCCAGGGGCATTCTACCTCTGAGCTATATCCCCAGCCCTATTCTGTTTATTCTTTATTTTGAAACAGGGTCTCACTAAGTTGTGGAAGGCCTCACTCACTAAGTAGCTGAGGCTGGCCGTGAACCTGGATCCTCCTATCTCAGTCTCCCAAGTACTGGGATTATAAACGTGTGCCACCACGCTCAGCTACAAGTTTCCTTTTTATCACTTCCGTCCTATTTGTTCTATTCCTCTTCTGCCCCCTCCTTTCAAACCTCTGGCTGAGTAAATATTGTAAATTTTAAAGACAAAGGAATTAAGCATAAACTGGCAACTTGGGAGAATTCATAATATTGTAAAACCCTATATATATGTTGCATAAATAATAAAAATATATAAATAAAATTAAGGTAATGACACCAATAACATTATTTAGGAGGAAAAACAGAATTGACTTTTATTTTTAGCAATACACATCTTTGTGTTTCTAATAAAATAGCAAAGTAAGTGCAAAAATGTACATGGAAAATGTGTCATGTAATTTAGAAAAAAAGTAAAGATTTTTCATGAAACTTGATGTATTTATTAGAATATTTATAGGAAAATTAAATACCACATATTGGCCAATGTAATTCAGTGACCATTATACTAGCAGCTATCACCACAGAGTCACATAATTAAGGCTTATGTGAGGCCCTGGGTTTGATCCTAGCGCTGCAAAAAACACACCCCCAAAAAACCAGCAACAACATTTGTATACTATGCAATTTGCTGTGAAAAGCAAATGAAAAAAGAGAAAATGACAAGGACCATTATGTGCAAGTGTTGCGAAAAGCAACATAATAATAAAAAGTATATGGCTAAAGGTTGGCTCACTAAGAGAAAAAATAGTTTGTGGTACAGTATTGTAGCTGCTATGACATTTTTAGGGTCATAATTTGAATATATAAAGTTAAAATTATAATTTGAATATATAAAGTTAAAATTATCTATATTTACTTATTTATTCTTGATTTTAGTTTCTGAGCCAAATCAATCTTCCATAGATGAGACAATTTAATTGAGGTACTCTCTGATTTCCCCAATTTAAGTTTATCAAGCCAGCCACATTTCTATTTGACATTCACACTTGGTCTAGTATGTGTCTCTCCCATCAAGTCAGACCTAAATATGAAAAAAACTGTGACAGCAATCTCCTATTAGTGCTGAGGGAGGAGGACTTGTTCTTATTATCTCTCTCCTTGTTTGTAAGCTACTATCTCCCACAGATGTCCAGTACCCTTACTTTTATAGATTCTTTATTTCATAACATGCTCAAAGAGACTTTTTTCATGACCAAATTGTGTGGTGTAAATGTATGCATGTATACATGTATATAATAAAATTCAATATGTAACAAAATATAGTATATGGTATTTAGTATATTATATAGAGTATATTATACATTATCTAATATATAATATAAATTTTCTATCAGGTAAAATAACATGTCATCTTTCTTTTCTTTTGATTCATTCATTTTTCTAAACTTGACTTTTTATATGGCTTTAACAGTAATTATTCCTAAAGTGTAATCAATTTTCTCCAAATAATATTGTTTTGAATTTTTGTTTTTATTTCAGTAAATTGAGACATTGATAAAATCAAAACATAGCTATCTTAAAATTCCAACAAAAAGGAAAACTCCCTTTTCCATCCCTTTTCAACTCTAGGTGACACTTTCAAAGTTATTTGGATTTGTTAGTGGTTTCTTCTGATATTTCACTACATGTTTCTAAGCATTATGATTTATCACCGTTTTTGATAATTAAAATGAATTATTTTTATTGCCTTCTTTTGATGAAGATAAATACAAAGGGTCCATGATTTTTCTACTTTGCAATGGTGTAAAAGCGCTGTGCATTCAGTAACAAACATACTTTGATCTTTTCTTCTGCTAAGGTTACATAGTATGGTGTTCTTTCTTGATGGTGGACAGTGGCTCCCAGTCAGACTCAATATCATGTGGGTAAACAAACAATACTTAATATTGTACTATGCCGCTGTGCTATGATGCATGGTGGGCTAGATGTATAAATTTTATTTTGGATTCGAGATATTTTTAATTCATGATGGATTTATCAGGGCATAACCTCAGTAGAAGTTGAGAAGCATCTGAATTAGCATTCTTTAAGCTGTATCTCAATTTTACTCCTTGCTTGTTTCTGTTCTAGATGCAGCATGATTTTTTTGTAACAATCAGTATTCTGAATCTACATGTTTATAACTCTACTGATGTCGTTAACTGGTGAATGTTTGTAGTATAATTCTGATTTTATTTCAGTTAATAATGGCCTGGTTTACTTGTTTTGCTATCTATTTGTTACTAACTGTTCCTGCACTCTATGTAATAACTATAAAACCTATTTCAATTCCATTTTATTGAAGGTTTTATTGAATTGATTCTCATGGTCATTCCTCTCATCCCTTCTGCATAACAGTCCTAGGCATTTTCAGAAATTTGGTAACTGACCTTTATCTTTGTAATCATGTTTTTTCTGGTTCACATGTTCATACTTTTTATTTATTTAATTCTGCCATGTCAGTTACTCATATTCTATATTGCTTCCCTACAACTGATGTACATATTTACTGACTGCGAAAGTTTTTATTCTACCTGAAAACTGTTTTTTTTTTCTGTATACTGATTATTGGGCAGAAGTTAATTTTCCATTAGAGATTCACATGTTTTTCTCTATAGTCATCGAGATTTTCACTGGTGCCATTAAAAATAAAGGCTGAAACATTTTGCTGTCAGGAAGCTTTTGTCTGGTGCTGTGAAATTCAGTGATGATGATGGCGCTCCGTATTGGTTTCTTTGTAGTTGTTGATTCTAAGGTACGCTATCAGTTCTGGGAAGTGTTCTTATGTTGCTTCTTTACTGTTTTCCTCCATGTAATTTCTGTTTCTCTCTTTTGGCACTCTCCTGAATTGTAAATTGCACCTCCTGAATTGAACCTTTAATTTTGTTATGTTTTCTTTCATAATACTAAAATCTTTGCTTTACCTCTATTACCTGAAAGATTGCTTTGTTCGTCATTCACCAAATTTAATGGAAATTTTCATGTAGCCATCATATTTTATATATTGGTTGATCTTTTCTATTTTCTAATTCCATTTGAAAACATTTTGTTCTTGTTTCCGAGTTCCAACATAACCCATTTCTCTGAAAAGGACAGCACTAATATGCTTAATATTTTATTCACTATCTAGAGTTGCCTCTTTTTTTATGGAGTTTTTCCTCAGCCTTTTATCTTTCATGTCAAAAGATGATGTTGGATATTCTTTGGCAATATAGTTAATATCAAAGGCTGACATGTTAATATGTCAATGGGCCAATATTTTCTTTGATGAGGATTTGCAGGTGCTATTATTCATAGCTATTTGTTACTAAGCATTTCTTTAGAGAGAAATATTCATTTACCTAATTAGTTTGTGTAGTATTGGTTGTGAATGTCCTAAAAAATTGAGTGGTGGGAACAACTTCAGTCATTACAGTTTAATGCTTACATTTTCATTTAAGGAACTTATTTACTATAAGAATTCAGCACCTCACTATGCATGAATGACCAACATACTGGAAATGTGAACTTTTCTTGCCAAATTAATCCGGAGAGTAAAACTTCTATTTCTCATGTAGGTGTGGGAAAAGGTAATTAAATCTAAGGAAGTCTTATAGCTATTGTGTACTAATTGGCTATACAGAAAAACTGGAACTGGAGTTTAAATGCTATTGATATATGTTTTCAGATCATTTCCTTATTACTTTTTGCATATTTTAACTACATGACCAGCAGTAAAATCTTATACCAGTCTCATCTTTATTCTCGGTTAAGTTAGTTAAACGTCTTCCATCTAGTTTTAATTTTCAAAAATAACGTTTATCAGCAAATGTCTTTGATAATATTTTTTAAAATTTAATGCCATATTACTGGAATTTAAATAAATGAGATAGACAAACTCATGTATTAGATCAGTTATATTGAACCACCTATCTCTCAAATCAAATTTATTATGTCTTTTGCCCATGGGCATGAATTACCACCTTTTAAAAGATTAAACTGCTTTCCAAATTGGGATCTTTTATATAAAATTTCTGGTCTATTCTTCTCACCCTCTATTGGTACTGTATATTTTAAATATTATAATTTTAAAATGTTACTTTTAATATATGAAAAAATTATTTCACTGTAAGGTTTTTTATTAAGTGTTTTTTAGCTCTTCTCCTGTGTTACTTTAAAACATTTTTTGACCGATGTGTGCATGCATACTTCTACCCCCCTGAAACCCATTAAGATATATGATTACAATGCACCAATTAAAAAATATTTTTAAAGGAGAAATGTGATCTTAGTTTATTTGGGCCACTATAAGAGTAATACCATAAACCAGGTGGTGGCATATAATTAACAAAATGTTTTTCCCTCACAATTCTGGAGGAAGGAAATTTCAATATCAAGACACCAGCAGAGCCTGATGAAGGCTTGCCTTCAGATTCATAGGCAGAGCTTTCTCTCTGCATCCTCCCATAGTGGGAAGGGATGACGCTCCCTTCGGCCTCTTCGTTGAGACATTGATCCCCTTCATGAAGGTTCTTCCCTCAGCATTGTCTGTCTTCAGACAGGCCCTTGGACAGCTCTCAGGAAACGACCTCTAAATCCTTGTAATAATCTTCCAGATAAGATTGTTTTATACCAAGGGCTTTGTGCAATGCTATCTTTAGCCTGTTTTCTACATCTGAGGACTTGAGTAATTTTATACCTGTTTCTCCACATAAGTTTATGCAAACAATGTGATTCATGGTGAACAACTGTTCTCTTTGGGGTGAAGAAGATTCAAAGAAATCTGAGTGTCTCAGTTGAGACACCTAGGTGTTGCATGATTATGTGTTATTTCCTCAATAAAACCACCGTAGAGTAAGGTTTGAATGAGCTTCCCTTAGCGGTAATATTTCACACATGTCCCACTTGCTGGTGGATAACTAAATGCATTTCCATGTGACCCCACTGGGCAAGGCCTCCTGTGTCTTAGTCCATGTAAGCTGCTGGTACAAGCTACCCTAGACCAGGTAAAAAATAAATGATAGAAACTTACTACTGACAGTTGGAGACTAGAGAGTCCAAGATCAAGGTGCCAGTAGATTTGGTCTATCATAGAGTCTGTTCTTCATACCTGGTGCCTTTCATGTCTACTCACATAGTAGAAGGGATAAACAAGCTCCCAGGAGGACCCTTTTATAATGACACTAATCACATTCACGATGGCAGAGCCCTAAGGACCTAATCACATGCTAAGCCTCCACCTCTTAACACCATCACTATGGAGAATTAGGTTTCAACATAAGAATTTTGAGCACACACCCACCTTCACACGACAGCCTCCTAGAAACTGGCGCTTTGTATCTCCTGGACTTCACCATGTGAAACTTTTCCCTTTGCTGAATTTTATCTGTCTACCCTTCCTTTCTCAGTCTTCCCCTGCTCCAAGGTAGGAAAGTAGAGCTGTCTGTAGAGCCTGGAATCGTGGGAACTCTAGACTTCCCTGCAGGTTTCAGGGGTGGGAGGGGGATGAGGCAACAGGTCTTTTTCTGTTGCATTTGTTTGCTGTTAATGACTTTTGGTGAAACATTTCTATATCTTTTCTCCATACTTTGGCTAGAAAGAGCAGCCTTTTGCTACAGTTTTTTGTTTTGTGTTTTGTGTTCATTGGTGGTTAGCACTTCTCAATGACAACTTTTCAGCTTGAAGCCTGAGATATGTGAACAGAAAAGAAAACCCAAGAAATATTCTACAATGGCATCCTTGAGTTCAATGATCTATAGCAAATCTGCATTTTTTTCCATATTTTAGGATTTTTCACTGTGGGTTTCATATACTATTCCAGATGATTTTTATTGTATTTAGTAGAAAGAGTAGAGGAAAATTTTGTCTATTCTATCTTTTCAGAGGTGCAAGTGATACAGTATATTAAACTTATACACTGCAACCTTCCAATTAACTTATTATCTATTCTAGCTACTAAAGTCAATAGTGTTTTCTTAACTAATAATGGTATTACCAACAGATAAAGTCTGTTTTATATTAGTTTCAAATCTCCATACCTATTTTTCCACTTACCAAATTTCCCAGTGAATTTTATGTCCACTAAGATATTGATAAGGAAATGGTGCAGCCAGGTGCATAAACCTGTAACCCCAGTACTTGGGAGGCTGAGACAGGAGGATCACAGATTTGAGGCCAGCCTCAGCAATTTAGCAAAACCCTCAGCAACTTAGCAAAACCCTGTTTCAAAATATTATTAAAGGGTTGGGAGTAGAGCTCAGAGGTAGAATGCACCTGGGTTCAATCACCAGTATAAAAAAAATAAAAATAAAAATGGTGACCTTACACATTGTTACATTTTTTCGAATCTTATGAACAGAATCTTATGAGGAAAGAGTTCAATATTTCACCATTACATTTGATGATAGATATAGGTTTTTTGTTTATTTATTTCTTGTTTGTTATGAGCACCCATTATTAAGTTGATGAAGTTTCCTTATGTTTCTACTTTCTGTCAATATTAGTTGCAAATGGATGATAGATTTTATCAAATTATTTTTCTGCATCTCTAAGATAGTAATTTTTTGTTAATCTGTGACATAGTAAATCAGACTGATTTTTATTTTCTAAATTTTTAAGTAAAAATATCAGCTATATTAATTGCACTGTTATGAGTTTTGAAGAATATACTTAGGTAACTATTATTACAATCAAGAAATAAAACTTTCATATTACTTCACAAAACTTTTTGTGCTCTTTTGCAGTTAAGATTTCCCCCATATACTTACTTACTTTTATCAGTTTTACTTGTTCTAGAAGTTTCTCATGTAAAATTAAATATATTGAATTTTGCAAATTATTTCTTTCTCTCAGAATAATGTGGAATAATAATGTTTTACCTGAGTTACTGAGTACATTTATACTTTGCTCATTTTTATTGCTGAGTCACATATTATTTAATAAACTTTTTACAGATTGTTCATCCATTCACCTTTTGATGGACATATAGTTTACATTTTTGGATAATAAGAAAAAACTGCCACAAAGATCTTAAAAGGTCTTTGTGCTGTGTCTTTTTATTTTTCTTGGATAAATAGCTGAGTCAAATTGCTAATTCACAGGGTAAGCATATGTGTAACTTAATAAGAAAATGTCAGACTGTTTCCCAAAGTGATTTCACAATTTTATATTCCCAACAGCAATGTAAATAGTTCAATTTTTGCTTTCTGCATGCCAACACTTGTTATTGCCATATGTTGAATATAAACCATTTAACTATGTCTGTAGCAATAATTAATTGTGGGTCTAATTTATGTTTTCCAAATAACTAAAATGCTGAATATCTTTTTTATAGGTTTTGAATTAATGTTTGTATTTTTTGGAAGTGTTTGCTCAAACCTCTTATTAAATTTTAGACAGGAAATTATTATATATTATTGAGGTGTAAGTGTACATTATATAACCTAGACACAAGTTCCTCTTTCTTCAGATATGTGTATAATAAACACATTCTCCTACACATGGTTGTCTTTACATTTTATTAATGATTTCTTTAGCGGAGCAGGAAATGTTAGTTTTGATGAAGGCCAAGTAATTTCTTTATTGCTTTTGCTTTTTATGTCCAAAGAATCTTTTTTAAACCCAAGTAACAAGGATTTAGATATTTTTCTTCAAAATATTTAATTTTAGTAGTTACATTTATATTGATAATCCATGTCAAGTTAATTAATTTGTATTATATAGAAGATATTCTTAATCTATGAGGCCTGTAAGCCCTAGTTATGTAAATAATGCACATAAAGTTTATCATTGAACCTACAGAACATTTCACAGTAGGATATCTCAATAAGATTACAAAAATATCTAGCACACATAGCATGAATAGACAGAAAGCATATTAGTTTCCTAGTTTAGGTAGAAATGAAATTAATTTAGTGTACTGTTAAATAATAAAAATATATAACTTGCATTTTTCCTATAAACTCTATCAGTACTACCAAATATTTTAATCTTTTATGTCAATTTTAATTAAAAATAACAAAATAAGAAAATAAATAGAAATATGACCTTACAAATGTCTCTAAGTAACTTAGAATCTGGACCCAATACCAGACTCTTGTCTCCTACATTAGTCAATACTATACCACATTGTACTCAGGGGTATTGTGTAATGTTGTTTGGCACAAAATATATTTAAAATACAGCTTTAATATTGTTTTAATAAATTTTTAAACAAATTAAACATTTAACAAACTTTGAATTCGAGTGTTTTAAAACCTCACTTACAATCATAAGACCTTCTATATTTTTTTAAAAGTACACATTGATAAATTATTAAAGAGAAAAAGATGACTGGAGCTACTTGGCTTTTTGTTGTTGTTGCTATTCTACCTACAAAACGCATCTTTTTAATTCCTCAAACATCGGTGTCTCTCACTTGGGAAAATAAAACTGCTAAATGGAGATATTTATGCATTAAAGATAAATTTTTTATTTTTTAAATAATCCTTTCTACAATTAGATACTTTATCAAAAGGAAGGAAAGAGAAGAAAAAGAAACTTCTTCACCATTCAAAATATCTCTGAATCAGGCAATAATATTTTCCCTATACTTTCCAAGAAATGAAAACAAAAATTGTAAA
The DNA here is from genome assembly GCA_004027185.1 of Glis glis. Lineage (NCBI taxonomy): Eukaryota > Metazoa > Chordata > Mammalia > Rodentia > Gliridae > Glis > Glis glis. The sequence continues at coordinate 4,171 of PVJS01000549.1, read as the reverse complement.
CTCCATAGTGTGCCTCATAAGATTCATACATAGCTTTTTAATCTCTTTTTCAAAATCTAAATGCCACTTTGTAATAATAGTTTATGGCTCTGAAAGAAAACATTTTGTCATTAGCCCTATTTCCATTCTTCTCACATTCTCAGTTGTGCGAGGCACAGACGGGTCCTTTGGACTCTGTGGCCAATTCAACAAGGAGTGAAGGGTTGATGGTAACATGTGATTTGAAACCAATGCATCTACTCACAGTAACTGAGTATATATACTCTATGCATTTGAACGTGTGTATGTATTGCGTGTGCTCCTTGCTATAACTAAAATGTTTTAAAGATTCCAAAGAGTATCATCCTAATCTATTTTCTGCTTCTCTAACAGTAACTAGAGATTGAGTAATTTATTTAAAAAAAATTTCTTACAGTGCCAGACAGTGAGTTCAATATCAAGGTACAGGCATCTGGTGAGGGCCTTGTAGCTGCATCTGTGGAGAAAGGTGAGAGGGTGAGAGAGAGCTAGAGAGAGGAAAAGATCAATCAGGTAGCCTCAAGTCCTTGTATAATTGGCCTAATCTGCTCATGAGGGCGAAGAGGTCCTGACCTCAATACTTGTATCCGGCCCCACTTTCCTACATTGCTGCCTTGCAAAATCAGTTTTTGACACATGCTTTTTGGGAACATACTCAAGTCATCACAACTATATGCTTATATGAGAATATTTTTTTATTATTCTAAAAGATAAACTAGAATTTTCTACATGAAATTTATAAGAAAAACTTGGTAGTCCTGATGATAAGAGTTTGGAGTGACTGGCAGAGTAGTTATAAGGTTCTCAATTAAAATTTCAGTATGCATGATCTGCATTTCCCACGAGAAAAGGTTAACTAGTTTGAAATCATTTCCAATAATTCCCTATATTCCCCCAGAGATTATATCTTACTTCTAATGCTGATCGTATGAGAGCTATAGCCTAGAAACAAGACAAAATATAGATTTTAAAGTAAATTTGTAAATAAAAAAATTACTTCAGGGATTTTGAAATATCATCTTGAGACCAGCATATCAGTATCACCTGGAGACCTACTAAAAATGCAAATTCTCAGGCATTACCCAATGCCCAATATCCTAGCAAATATAGGAGGAGGGCCCAGGAGACAGCTTCACAAGTACCCTGATGATTTTTTTCTTGTTATTTGTTAGTTTGTTTTGTGGTACTAGGGATTGAACCCAGGGATATTTACCTCTGAATACCCCCAGACCTTTCTTATGTTTTTGTTTTGAAACAGAGTCTCACTAGGTTGCTGAGTGTCTTGCAAAGTTGCTGAGACTGTCCTCAAACCTGTGATCCTCCTGTCTCAGCCTCCCAAGTACTGAGATTAATAGGTGCATGGCACCACACCTGGCTACCCAGACGATTTTGATGCACACTTAAGTTTGCAAACCACTGGCCTATTTGTTGAGTAAAATTGTCATTTATGCACAATAAAATACACGTCTGTTTAGGGTATCATAACATATTTTTTCTCTATATACCGTACTTAGGAAGTATACAATGTACGATTATGGATCATTTACCATATATATAATGTACAGTGGCAGTAATTCCTCCTGGAACTGCAGAACATTTTCATTTTCTTACCTGTGCGTAGCTCAAGCCATTCCCAATGCTTCTGCCCTTGTCTTCTGCTTAAATTCACCTTTTTAAATTTATTATTGTTAATTATCCCCCCATCGAGTTTGTAATTTTTTACTATTCAATGTGCCAGTATATTCTTCAATTCTTCATAGATTTTTCAGGCCAAGTTATCTTTCAGTTGTCAGTTTCTAAGACAGTGGTCTTATCTTTTTTGCCTTCTCTTCTCAAGTTGGATTACCTTGCTTTTTAAGGAGAGACAGATGCTGGCAGCACACCTGCCTAAGGCTGCTGTCATTTCCTTCCCCCGAAAAATGATACCGTCCCAACTTTTAAAGAGTTCAAGATTTTCTGCCTTCATTCTGTACATTTTCAATCAAATAAATATATTTAGAAGCATAAAAATATTCCTCTATGAAAACTTTAAACAGCTAAAGATAAGGCTCGAGCCAGAATCAGAACCCTGAATCAAATTCTAACATGGACAATGATTAATTAGATTGCCTTAGGGCAGTCAATTAACATTTGTGGCACTGAGTTTCTTCATATGTAAAGTGGAATAATCATTTCTGATTTTCAAGTTGGTCTTGAGGTTTAAGATAAACTTGGGGAAAGCATGCAACTTCAGATATCAGAGATGGTTCTTGACAAGAGTCAAGGTATGGCCACTCTGTGTGTGTAGTTAGCTTTGTGAACAAGGCTACAAAATTAGCAGAAAAATTCCTTAGGCTATATTCCCCCATAGATAAGTATTTATTTTCACACTGATTACCAATGATCTGCTATTTTCTCCCCAAATCTTTTAAAACAATATTCTAGAGGATGACTCAGTACATGGATGTCTGAGAAAAATGCAAAAATTCCTTTACAATACAAATTATTGCAACAATTGCACACATAACCTACATACAAATTATTAAATATAAGGTTGGGAATTTAGATTACAATAAGAAAGACACATTGGGTACTTACCATAGGAATTTGTGCTATTTTTTTATTCTTAAAATAGAACTGTGGATAGATTGTCTTTTTCTTTTTTGCATTAGTTTTACAGATAAGAAAATTGAAACACAGAGATATTAAGCTATTTGTTTAAGGACACAGAGCCAGTAATTGTCAGCCAGAATTTAAATGCCAGCAGCTAGTCTCTGAAACCTATCCTTAAACTGAGGTCCTCTGCTGCATTTACAAATAAAATGCACCAGAATGAACACATTGAGTTATAAAATCTGTCTCTATTGTGATTTGTAAATACGTGAACTATAAAGCCATTGTTATTTTGCCTTATCATAATCTCCTAGAGAAAAATCATGCAAAATGTTAAATAAAAACACTCTCCCCGCCCCATACAGGATAGAATCTATCAGAAGCAGAATAAGATGGAGATGTGGTGGGGCAACTTGAAGTGAAAAGGAGACATCTTTGTTCTGGTACTTCCATGCCAACTTGTGAGCAATGACTACTAAATTAAAGTACTTATGTTTTGTTAAGAAAAGTAAGATTATGAAACTAGCAGTGGTGAGTGGCTCTAGACCTTGGTGTTTTGTTTACTTTTGGGACTCGATGTTGAAGGCTATGGCCAATCCTGATAGCTGGACTTTAGTTCTAAACATCTTTATTGAGATAATTCATCTACTTTGGCTTAACGCTGGGAAAAATGGTAGAATTTAGGGAATAAGGTCCAGGTTTTTTGCTAGACTTTTGGCTCAAGGTAAAGAAAAGGAGATGTGCTGATTTTCTTCCAAACTGTCTAATCCATTTTCTCCGGAAAGGAAAATAGACAAAGAAATGGGACGACTGCCTTGTCAGGAGCTATAAATGGACTGTTTGGCTGCAGTTTCTTGTTTTAAAATCTCTTAGAAATCTGCTAACGGAGAGCAAGGCATAGATAAACCCAAATAAAAAGTAACCTCATGATTGACTATTTTTTCAAATTTACTTTCTGCCTTAAGTTTTGCCTTCCGTAGGCTGTATCAACTCTGACACCAATGTCTTTTCTTATGAACATATCTCTACATTAGCACTTCAAGGTCTGTGGCAGAGTATAGCTCCATGTTAATTTATGGGGTCTGAGCACTCTTTGGAATTTGCTCTCATTTCCAAACCTGTTTTAAATGCCTGTGTGACATTTTCCATGGAAAGACCGACATTGGAATCAGCCTGATTGATTCAGGGGAGGGAACAGATGTGGCATCCCATTTCTTGCTGGGTTAGAAAATGGAACAGATCATTTGAAGTGGTGTGGTAGAAAGAAAAGACATCCAAGAGTTGAGTCCCACTTTTATGTCTACTATTTAACCCAGGAGTCACATTCCATTCAATTTCTTTCTTTGCATGTAGTAACGTATAATAAATACAAAAGTAAAGAGCAACTATAATTATACAACAAATAAACAGTCCCTCTCTCAGGAAAGTAGTATGCTCTATCTTAAATTGAATATAAACCAAATAATGCTAAATACATATACTTCTCATTTATTTTCATTTCTCCCGTCAACTCTTCCTTACTCACTAATTCTTTTTTTTTTTTTTTTTTTTTTTTTTTTTT
>PVJS01000548.1:0-125030 GCA_004027185.1 Glis glis | reverse complement strand
AAAAAAAAAAAAAAAAAAAAAAAAGAAAATAGGTTCTTGGCATACTATCAAGTTAAGATGAGGTCATTAAGGTGGTATTTATTTACTGGTGGTACTGGGGATTGAACCCAGGAGCATTCTAGCTCCAAGCTACACTTGCAACCCTATTTTATTTATTATTTTGAAACAGGATCTTGATAAGTTGCTTAGGGTCTCTCTGAGTTGCTGAGGCTGGTCTCAAACCTCAATCCTCTTGTCTCAGCCTCCCAAGAACTGGGCTTACAGGTGTGCACCGCTGTACCCAGCTATTAAGGTAGCTTCTAATCCAATATGTTTGTGCCTTTATAAAAAGGAGAAATTTGGACGTGCACCTAGCAAGAATGCCAACTAAAGACGAAGGCAAAGATCAGGGTGATGTATCTACAAGCCAAAGAATGCTGAAGATTGCCAGCAAGCTGTCAGAAGCTAGGGGAGAGACATGGAACAGATTTTCCCTCAAAGATCTCAGAAGGGATTAACCCTGACCACACCTTGATCTCAGACTTCTGGTCTCCAAAATGAGTGATGATAGATTTCTGTGGTCTAAGCCTCCCTAGTGTTTGGTACTTTGTTACGGTTGTCTTAGGGAACTAATACAGATGTAAAAAGTAAAATTTAATTATTTCAATTCCTATGTATTAATTTGAATTATGCCAGTTACAAGGGGCAGAAGTCCAAGAACCTTGACTTTTTTGGGACCCTAGATGAACACCGTTCTCATATTCCTTGGGCTGCTTGCTTCTGTGTTGGCTACATTCACAAAAGGATTCTTTACTGTAAGTGGCAAAATTGCTGCCAGCAGCTTCCTGGTGACGTTTTGTCCTCTCAGCAAAACCAACTTCTCCTCCCTAATTTCAACCAAAGTCCCAAGACTATGTCTCACTGGCTTGTGTTCATTATCGTGTGTGCACGCGGGGGCGCGCACGCGGGGGGGGGGGGCGATGTGGGGAAGAAAGATGACTAATCCAAGACTACAACCAGGGGTAAAATCAACACTACCTGAACCGTATAGACTGAAAGAGGAGTATGAGTAGTTCATAAGAGGGAAATGGGAGTGTTATTCTCAGAATAGGAGGAAATTGGGAATGAGCAGAAAAAAGCAAAACAGAACAATTGTCCATTACCATGTAACCCACCGCTCTGGTAATTTTCTTTACTATGAAGCCACAGAAAATTCATCTCTATTAAAAAGATGTCTCAGAGTCCAAAGATATTAATTATATTAATTTCCATTCCCTCTGTCCCTACTCACATCATCCCACTCCTGGACTCTCCTGACTGGTTGCTGTACACTCCCCTCTCCATTTTATCACACAAAATACTTTTGTCAAATTATTCATATGCACCCATTCAGAAAGCCTGAAAGTCCCATTATTACTGTATAATCAGTCTTCAGTCCAGCAGTTAAGGCCCTCTCTCTATTCCTGACCCTCCTTACTACTTCAACTTCATTTTCTAACAATACTACATAGGAATCACCCAGAGTCTAGCTAAATTGGTGTCTTCATAGTTTGCCACACCCACTTTGAACACTAAATCTCTGACTGTGTTCCTACCACATTGCTTGATAAAAATACCCTCTATTCTCTTCATTTTTGCATGCTATATCCTGACATCAAGGTCCCATTTACCTCCTAGCACTTGCATAAAGACTGTTCCAGAATGCCACTGATCTGGACAATTGGTCCTATACATTGAAGGCCTATACGACTTACTGCCTTTGTATTATTTGATCCTCAGCCTATTCAATTACATACCACTATGTCTTTATGTGTATATCTTATCTCTCCAAGTTTTGAAATTATCTATTTGTAGGCTTATTATATAAATGATTATTAACCAGTAAACATCAATTAGCAATAGTGATATCAACAAGAATTGTCGATTTTTCAAGAAAACTGTCTGAAATTTAGAGATACTTTAAAGAATAATATCTTTGCATCCACCTTATGAGAAAAATAAGTCAGAAATATTTCTCAGTATCAAAGTATTAAAAATAGATTGACATAGATTAAGCAGTTTCTCTAAAATTACCCCAAATGTTCAAGGTAGAGCCTGAATATAAACCCAGTTCTTCTTACTCCAAATTTGATATTTACTCATTGATCATTTAAAAAAATAGCATTGAGTGTCTGATATGAAGAACACAAAGATGAAGATAAAATCACTGATCTCAAGAAGTTCAAGATATATTGGGAATAGCACATTTACAAGAAAATACCATAAGTCTGCCTCCAGCACACCACCCAGTTTCTCTGCCATAAAGCATTTTTACTTTTTATACATGTTTTTTTATACATTTTTATACATTTTTACATGTTTATAGTATGAATTAGAGAACACAGGGAGGTATTATGTACTTGTCTTTCTGTGTCACATGACCCTGAATGCCTACTCAAATTTTATTGAGCGAACATGTAACCACTAGAAAGAACAAAAGATATGGGCAGTCCCTAGGCCAGGAATTAAGATACTTATGATACTGGGTTGCAATTCATCTTAACCACTATGTGGGATGGATAGTGCTAGGGAAAACATAAATTTGATGAATTAATTTTTAAAACTATCCAGCGCTTGCACAAGAGTCTTTAGTATATATTCATAGAGAGAAAGTACCTTCTACTCCCAGCCAAGATTTTCTACCCTTATTAAGAACTCAGATACAGCTTGTCAACCTGAGAGAGCAACTATTGCTTTTGTAGAAGTCTGCAAGCAGGAAGTGCTTAATAGTTCTATTTTCCTACCTGCTTGTTGTACTCCAACCATATAGCTCAACAAAAGAGAAAGTGTTCATAAATACCTGAGGCCTACAGAGTGCTCCTTATACCCAAATTTAATTATTTTCTTGGCTCATACTACATGTTTCAGAGCCTAGTTTGATATACAGTCTTCATTTGGTAGGCACTGGAAAAATCAGTAGCTAAATGTCCAAATAGCAGTGGAAGTACTGCAGCTTTGTTGCGGACAACAGCACCAGTGTATTCCAATGAGTGATGTCTCGTTCTCATGAACAGTAGATACACTTTAAAAAAATCCCCTGATTGTTAACTAGTGGGGAAAATTCCATAGTGCATGTACACGTCCCTTTTCTTCCATCAGTAAAAATCAAATGTTTCCATGTAGGATTTGTGAGCTCGGGTTGACGAAGCTGCCAGGGGAGATGATGGAGTTGAGCAGCAACAGAGACTGAGATAATGAAAGTTTATCAAACATTCATCTCCTTCCCTTACCTACTTTGTATTATTCCCACCTATGTTATTATTCTAATTGTCTCTGAATTCTCACCAAACTCACTGAACTTCTCTTTCAATGAGATGAAATGAGATGACTTTCATCTCATTGTATCCATTATACACATATGAGAAAAATTTACAAATGTTGCAAAAAAATTTTTTTGGTATTAGGGATTGAACCCAGGGGTATTTTGCCCCTGAGCTACACCTCCAGATCTCTTTATTTTTTTTTTTATTTTGAAACAGGGTCTCACGAAGTTGCTGAAGCTGGTCTCAAACCTGCGATCCTCCTGTCTCAGCCTCCTGAGTACTGGGATTATAGGCATGGGCCACTGTGCCCAGCTAGTAGCAAAGTATTTTAAAATAATATATATGTGATCTTGCTCATCAGATAGGTGATGATCAAGATGTTATATGCATGTGTATATGTGTCTGGTTTTCTTTAGACCCCTCTCTTCTCTCCTTCAGTTCATTCTTTTTTTCAAAAAATGCCTTAGTTCAGCATTAATTAAAAACTACATTTTTTATTTTCCACTTTTATTTTGTGCTTTTCATTAGTTATATGGGAATGAGATTTAAAAAAAAGCAAGTCACACCAAAAAGCATCGAGATTGAGCAAGTCACAGTTCTTCTGCTAATGGATATGCTATCATCAACAGAAATGTTACACGGAACTAATGTTTCCATTCCTTTACATTTAGAGAAAGGTTCGAGACAACTGCTTTTTCATTATCAATTTTAAGTTGCAAACAAGGTTACAAACCACAAGGAGACCATTACTGTCTGGGAGAATTCATGTTTCTTATGTAGGGGTGACATAAGAATTACATCCTGAGCTTTCTTGGAAAAAAGCCACTTGTCTTTCCCAGGGGTCTGGTGGGGTTTCCTGAGCTTTTTACCAGAACAGCCAAGTGTTGTTGATGGTACAATGCCAAGACACCATGGGGCTGAGGAGCTCTACTGGCCACAGGTCTGCCTGCCTCTCTCCTTGGTGCTGGCTTGCTTCTCAGAGCTTTGTTTTAGCCACTCAGAAAAGTCCTTGATGGATTAACATCCCCAAATGAGCTCCTGGCTCTGTTACTCAGCCCGACCCACCTCCCTGTGAGGCCTTTCTAAATTGCTACAGCCATGCAGTAGCTAAATTCTATTTTCTCTGATACTTAGCAGGTTTTGTAAGGTTTGGGGATTCAGTTTGTGGTTTGGTTTCTATTAAATTTATAAGTCATTTTAGAGTAGGCACCTGCAAATTTCCTTATACCTACAGCACCTAGGATGTAGTAAGTCCCTGAAAAATAGTGTGTGACTGTGATAGTATTCCCCTGTCTCCTTCCCAGGGTGACACACATAGAGTTTGTAAATTATAAGATTGTGTCATATCCAGACAATGTTTAGAGTTATAGACTTAGGTATGTGGCTCACAGTCAATAAGAGTATTAATTTTTATCTTTCCCTTCCTTTTTCAGTAATTACATACAATTTTCTATCATTCTCTCTCTTATACACACACACACACACACACACACACACACACACACACACATATACATCCTTCATAGGATCCTAAGAATAGAGGTTAAGAGCATAGAATATGAGGCTAAATGGCCTCAGTTCTTCTATCAGCTCTTGCAATTAATAACTACAGGACAGTGAGCAATCTCATTAGTATCTCTGTGCCTCTGTTTCCACATCAATAAAATGGGGGATAACAAATAAAACCTAACTTCATAGTTTGTTGGGCTAATCATATATAAAGCATTTGAAGGAACGTCTGGCTCCTAGTGAGTACTATATTCATATTTTTCATTGTTATTACCTTGTAAAGTGATTTAGCTAAAGTGACTTAGCTAGTGATTTAGCTTCTTCCTCTCCAGATAGTCACTAGTTCAGATCTCCAAAACATTCCATCTCAACTTACTGGAGAAGTGGCAGTGATGGGAAAGCTGCACATTCTGAATTTTATGCAAATTTGCACAATCACATCTGAAATTTTATGTTTGGAACAACTAGTCTGAGGATCTGATGCTGTATACATGAGAATATTAGTGAGCCACAGCAGGATCGTGTCAAAAGATAGATGCTTTCTGTTGCTTCAGCTATGTACTATTTCTTGCCCCCCACCACCATGAAATGCCAGCCAGTGGATAAAACAGCAGACTGGTAACTGCTGAATATTTAAAATTGTTTTGAAAGTACATAAAGTGATGGTTGCAAGTGAGGTGCCACACCTGGAGATCGTAGCAAGTGAGGCTGCATGGCTGGGCTTCAGTGAAGGCAAGTTTCAGCAGTGATCGTTCTGCCTGACCTAAAGTGTCCCTAAATTTCATCTATCTGTGGGGGAGTTCTTTTCCTGATACTGTGGAATAAACCCTACAACATGACTTACAAGATTATCAAATAACTGATACCTGGTGTACATTGAAGCACACAACTTCAGCAAGGATGTGTACTGGACTGCTCTACTTTTACATGCATAATGATCAGTCTGGAAGTAGAAGGTTATGTTTACACTGAGCCTCACTTAGGAGTCATTCCAGTTATTCAGGCTGCATAGCAAACCATCTCAAAGCTTTGTGGCCTAAAGCCCTGACAATCATTTGCTTTCTTCATGATTTTGCAATTAGAGCTGGTCTTGGCAGGGTAGCTCATCTCTGTCTGTGAGCATCAGCTGAAAGGGCTTCACTGGGACTAGAGGAGCCGTTTCCAAACGTCTCAGGCTCATGGTTGGCAGGTTACAGTTGCTGTTGGCTGGGAACTCTGCAAGGGCTGTGGGCTGGGGTTTTCCTCATGCATTGAAAGCTCAGCTCTAAGAAGGAATGTTCAAGAGGCCTGGTCAGAAGGTGTAAGGCTTCCCATGACCTTGACTTGGAAGTCCCTGTCATGTTGTACTGGTAGATAGGAAAGTCATTAAGACCAGCCCACATTCAAATCTTATTTACAGCAGAAATTATCATTCTAAAATCTCTACTTATCAGTGATCTCTCTACTCTGTATGTTTATCATGCTTAGTTCCTCTTGTTTCTTTTGGTCAAGTAAATCCTTTTTTCCATACTCAAGAGGTGTGTGTTTCTGGTCTTTTTGTCAGTCTTTTCCTTCTGTTGACATTTGGGAGTAACATCATCTGCCTTTTTCCACATATATATATGAATCTGAAACAGTCCTGGAGAAGCCTGGGTCTCTTGATAATAATTCACTTTCTGGTTTCAATCCCTTTGGTATGATACTCAGAAAGTGAATTATTATCAAGAGACCCAAGGAAATACACACAATGGAATTCTATTCAGCAATAAAGAAGAACAAAATAACATCATTTGCAAGAAAATGGAAGGATCTGGAGAACATTATGTTAAGTGAGATCGGTCAATCACAAAAAAAAAGAAGGGACATATGTTTTCATTAATATGTGCAACCTAGGGAGTAGTGGGAACACACAAGGGACTCGGGTTGATAATGGAGAACCCTCAGTGGGGCAAAGGAAGTGGTACAAGGGAAGGGGGAGGGCAAGAAAGAAGCGAATCAGTGGAATTACTATCATAAACAATATGTACATGTGAAAATATACCAATATCATTCTCGGTACTTCATACGGGTGGGGGGAGGCGGGGGGGTACTAAGAGCTGTGTGCATGTATGTTAACATCAAACAGATATTCATTGTGACTCCAATAACAAATAAAAGCAAGTTAAAAATTAATTCTGTTCTTTCATTGTAATTTTATGGTTCTATTTCCTTAAGAAGATTGTACGCTCCTTGGGACAGTATCTTCTCTATCTCCAGTACCTATCACAGTCCCTAGTACATCCTAGGAAATTGTTTGTTTGTTTGTTTGTTTGTTTTGAGTTGCTGGAGATCAACTCCAGGGCCTCGTACATGCTAGACGAGCGCTTTACCACTGAGATACACCCCCAGCCCAATTCTGTTATTTGCTTGTAATGAAACGGAAATGACACTGTCAAGAGAAATAGCACAGGTCCAGGAGTGGTGGCCAAGCCCGTACTCTCAGCTACTCTGGAGGCAGGAGGACCAAAGGTTTGCGACCAGTCTGGGCAACTTAGCAAGATCATGTCTCAAAATGAAAAAAATTTTTAAAAGGACTGGGGATGCAGCTCAGAGGTAGAATACTTCTGGGTTCTATCCCCAGTACCAAAACAAACAAACAAAAGAGAAAGAAAGAAGGATAGGCTAAGCCTGCCAGATATACACAAAACAACCACACTACCTGGCATATTCTTTTTTTTTTTTTTTTTTGCAGTACTGGGGATTGAACCCAGGGGCATTCTACCTCCAAGCTACATCCTCAGCCCTATTTTTTATTCTTTATTTTGAAACAGGGTCTCACTAAGTTGTGGAGGGCCTCACTATGTAGCTGAGGCTGGCCGCAAACCCTGATCCTCTGGTCTCCACCTCCCAAGTACTGGGATTACAAGCTTGCGCCACCACGCCCGGCTCTACCTGGCATATTCAATAAAATTGGGAACCCTTGTGAAGTTGTGATTGATAAACACTGGAGTCATTGCCTTCAGTGTCTTCAGTATGTCAAAAAATATTACCGTGTTGTAAGTGAGGTATAATTAATAAATGTTGGGAATCCCAATAAATCTGTTGGGTAAAGAAAACTTATTGGCAGTGTTTTGGTGGAGAAAATAATTATGTTAGCACATACGAGAAATGACTTGACCCAGCAGTGACTAGATTCCTTTCCCAAGGGAAGACTTTACATTATGTCACGATGTTATCAGAGTTTTTGTCTTTCCTTTGTCACTTGATTGTCTGCTTAAAAAACTTCAGATTTATTTTATGGCCAAACAATACAGCTTCCTGGGAGTATCCCTATTTCTATGAAAGGATAATTCAATTCAATAAAGACTTATTTAATGCCTTTTGATATACTAGAAACTATGTCCATGATGCTGCTTGAAATAATTCTACCTAAATTATTGATAAAATTCATTACTAGATACTATGGTTAATTTTATACATTCATTTGGCTAGGCTATAGTACCAGCTGTTGGTCAAATTCCAGTCTATATGTTGCAGAGAAGGTATTTTTTAGACGTGCTTAACATTTAAATCAATAGGCTTTGTGTAAACCAGATTACCCTCTATAATGTGGATGGGCCTACTCCAATCAGTTGACAACCTTAAGGAAAATAACTAAGGTCCCCAGAGGAAGGAGGAGTTCTGCTTCCAGACTGCCTTTGGACTCAAGACTGCAACATCAGCTTCTCCCTAGGTCTCCAGCCTGCTGGTCTACCCTGTAGATTTCAGATTGGCTAACTCCCATAACCATTTGAGCCAATTCTTTAAAGTAAATCTGTATGTGTCTGTGTCTCATGAATCCTATACATTAGGCAATAACATGTATTGAGTGTTTGCTATCTATGAGCCACTCTTCTAAGCCCCTTTAAGTATCATTTCTTCTGTTCTTTGTTCCAATGTTATGAGGTGGGCATTACCATTATCACCATTGATCACAAAAAATTGAAGGCCCAAAGAGATTCAGCAACTTGCTCAAAGTGATGACTATAGTAAAGGATGCAGCCTGAGCTAGTTACATAATTTGTGAAGTTCAGTGCAACACAAAAATGTGAGGCCCCTAGTTCAAAAAACAGGGGAGAGAGCCACTAAAATGACTGAAACATAAAGCTTTTTCCTTTCATTCATGATGTTTCTGTTAATGTCATTCTAAATACAAAGTTTTTAAATAAAGAAAAATTTTAAATCTACATTATTAGCATGAATTTTGCCATTCATCTTTATATCAAGCAATGCTGGTTTTAAATACAAATGTAGGAAGACAACTACTATGTGGAATTACCAAACTCACACAATTTAGATTTCCTAGCTTGTATATGTATGTGTGTGTGTATGCATATATATAGATCTCCTTCTGTCGTGTGTGTTTAGTACCTGGGATTAAAACCAGGAGCATTCTACCTCTGAACTACACTCCCAGCCCTTTTTATTTGCTTTTGAAAGAGTCTCACTAGGTTGCTGAGTATCCCACTCATTGCTGAGGCTGTCCTTGAGCCTACGATCCTCCTGTCTCAGACTCCCAAGTACTGAGATTAAAGGTGTGTGCCACTATTCCTGGCTTATATATATTTCCTTTTACTAGAACTAACTCAACTGTTTTTATTTCAATTCTAGATATACACACATTCTACCAAAATTTTGTACTTTGTGCTGATTGGTTATAAAGGATGGCTAAAAAAGAAAAACAAAACAAAACTCAGCACCGCCCTGTATCTCTCTTTCTTTCTATGCCATCATTTCCAGCATGAATTTTCGCCCGTGCAGGGAAGTAAAAGGAGTGAGAAAGGATATGATACAGTTTCTTTGCTGTCCATGTTTCTTAGAACCTTATTACTTTCTTTCTGCATTCCACACAAATTCTACCTCACACAGAAAGCCAACACTTCCTTGAATCATTTTGGGCCTCACTGAACCCACCCACACATCAGGTCAGCTGGAATCCTGTCCTCACGGAGCACCATGAATGCTATACGTAATTGGAGCAGAAAAAAACGATGGGTGTCCATGTGTGCATAATGTTCATGTAAATGCTCCATTGTTCCATCACCAATGGAACACAAACTCAAAGTTAAAATCATTAAGGAGTCCAAGACAGCAATAAGAAAGCATGAAGCCAAGCGGGGAGCTCTGCTGAGCCCAGGGTGGTGTGCAGCTGCCCAGGCCACACATCCACAGGCTCTGATCCAGGGAGCAGCCTGGATTTGAGCTTATAGCTTCTGACTGGTGCTTGTAACTATCGTGGGGATCTGAGAACATGTTGGCTGTGATCCAGCGATTTTAGCTACTTAAAAATAAACAAATATCATGAGAAGAACTCATTGTGGATACTTCTAGGAAATATTTTTTCCTGTTTCCAATTGAGCAGGTAATCCTGTGATGCTCCTGGGTGCTTCATTGTCTCCTTTTGAATTTCCAACTGATTTCTCATCAGATAAATGCATAGAAACAGGTGGAGACTGATATCAGGTGTCTTTGCAATTAATCTGTGAATCTATGCTACCAGAACAATGCAGGATTTGTTACATCTTTATTTAATTAATAAGCTTTACTTTTTAGAGCAGTTTTAGATTCACAGCAAAACCGAGAGGAAAGTACAGAAGGTTCCTGTCTACCTCGTTGCCATGTACGTATACAACACCCCCCTCTTGGACTCTGCATCGCAGTGGCACGGTTTGCTGCAATCCATGGGCCCACAGTGACACATCATTATCACCCAAAGATTAGAGTTTACATAGGGTTCACTTTTTGTGCTATATATTCTATGGATTTCGACATGTGTATAATGACAAAAAGCATCAACCATTATAATGTGGTGTACAGTAGTTTTACTGCCCTATAAGTCCTCTGTGCTCTGCCTATTCATCCTCCCCTCCTTCCTAACCCCTGAAAACCACTAGTCTTTTTTTTACCATTTCTATAGTTTTGTCTCTTCCAGAATTTCACATAGTATCACTCTATATTTAGCCCTTTCTGTTAGCTTTCTTCACTTAGTAATATGCATTTAGGTTTCCTCCATGTCTTTTCACGGCTTAATACTTTATAGCCGTGAATAAGTAATATTCCAATATTCCATTGTCTGCAGGTGCCAAGGTTGATGTATCCATTCACCTACTCAAGAGCATCTTGGCTGCTTCCAAGTTTGGGTGGTTATGAATAAAGCTGCGCTACATAGCCATGTGCTGGTTCCTGTGTGGACACAAGTCTGCAACTCAGTTGGATAAACAGCAAAGGGTACGATGGCATTAGTGCCTGTGGATGGTTCTAGATGCAGGTTTCTGCATTGATGAGGTGTGATTCTTTGCACCCACCTGTCTGTGCAATACGGGGAGCGGCAGTTTGTTCTGTTTCTTTACTTCTGGCTCTAAGAAGAGTTGCTAATTTTTTTCATTTCATTCAGTTTCTTACTTGTTAAGATGGGGTGGTGACAGCTAAGGTCCTTATAACCCGGACTGGAAACCAACAATCCTAATTCATTACCTCTTTAATGGTAAACGTCTGAATTCTAATAAAAGAACTAGGTACATACACATGCTGACATCAATAGCTATTGAAACAGGAATTTCAAGTAAATTCTGGTCTCTGAATAACATTAGTTCAATATGTGTTTGAGGAACATATTGAGAGGAATTTGGGAAATAGTTTCACCTAATGAGAATACATGAATATATCCTGAAGGAAGGCATTAAATTAGAAGAGAAGCAAAACTGTGACTTCTATACTGACTAACACTGGCACAGTCTTTCATCTCATAAGGCTAACGTTTGAGTCTTTGCCCATGGTTTTCATCTCTATGGAAAAAAATACTCTCTCTGCCTCCATTCTAACATGGAGAATACCATCTTGGGTGCTTCTGTTTCTCACCACTGGGAAAGGAGTGTGCTATCTTTAAGGGCAAAGCCGTCTTCTCGCTGCAGTCACTGTGGCTGGTATCGAATCCTTGGAAGCAAGGCAGCATGTTGCACAGCTTGACCTTTCAGATCAGGCAGATTAAGAACATTCTATTTTCCACCCAGTCAATGCAGGGCCCATGGTTAATGATTACTTAAAGCCTAAATCCCACAGCTGATTTTCTGTCATTTGGAAATGATCAGAGCCCATGTCCAGCAAAATCTGGCAGTGACATTTCTGGCAAGCTTTTTCAACAGCAGATGCTTTCAGGAAAGAGAGAGAGGGAGAGAGAGAGAGAGAGAGAGAGAGAGAGAGAGAGAGAGAGAGCGGGGATGGGGGCAGAAGCAGGTAAAATTGATTTTGCTTGTAGTTCAACCCCACACCCCCGTTCTTTCAGGATGATGTGTTGCCACTGGAGACTTTTAGCATGGTAATGAATTACATGTCCCTGTTGGGTGGAATAGTATTGCCTGTTTTCTTATTCCAGTGGCACGATTGTGAATTCTATTTGCATTGAAAAATAGATTTCATTGTCAGAAGTGCACTGTCATGACATCAACCACTTCAGGCAATACTTTTTTTTTCTTAATATTCACCAGGATACATTTCTTAGGTCACTGAAAAGGGAAATCTGAAGTGCTCATCTTTGTTAAAACAGAGGAGAAGAATCAAAGTGAGGAGTAATGTATGTAAGAAAATATGGATTTCCCTTCCTTAGCAGTGTCTGGTGGATATGTCTGCCTTCTGTTCATTGTTTTTGTTGTTGCTTCTGTCTTCTTTTTCTCTCTTTACCCTTGTTGACATTTAAACTGTAAATGCCAGCTGTAATAGACAGAACTATGTGTCCACTGGACAAAGGGCCTGGGCTGAGCTGGGCTGGACCAGGGTTTCCAGAGGCAGGATTTCCCTTTTGCCTTCATCAGGCTACGCCATGTACCCTAAAAAGCAAAGACAAGCTCTTGTGGTCTATGTTTCCTACATGTGGGAAGTGTTCCAAAAATCCAATGGACACAAGTACATCTCTGATCAAAATCATAAGGGAATCAAAGTTAGCTTTTGATCCTGCACCTTGCTGTCTTCATGAGCCCTTGCTTTACTACCTTTTGGTCATACGGGGCCCTGAGAGTGGCCTGTTTATAGCTGCTCAACCCCCCAGTTCTACCTAAGGCCAATCATAGCCAAGTGTTCTGTACTCCAAAAGTAAATCTGTGGTGTCATCTAACTCAGGACCAATCTAAATTTTTCTGTTATTCTCTGAAGCCCACTAATGTCCATAATGTATTTGTTAGGCTCTAGGATTATATTCATAGGCATTGAGTTATGAATGGCTGATAGGCAACACTTTCTGACGTTCCCACATGTGAATGGAACACCTATTAATATAAAGTATTCCCAGTCAGGCGTGGTGGTGCACGCTTGTAATCCCAGTACTTAGAAGGCTGAGACAGGAGGATCGCGGGTTTGTGGCCAGCCTCAGCTACTTAGTGAGGTCCTCCGCAACTTAGTGAGACCCTTTTTCAAAATAAAGAATTAAAAAATAGGGCTGGAGGTGTAGCTTGGAGGTAGAATGCCCCTGGGTTCAATCCCCGGTACTGCAAATATATAAATATATATATAAACATATATATATATATATATATATATATATACACACACACATATATATGTATAGTATTCTCATGTGATAAGATCACTAAAGAGGGAGATGATGAAATAGGGCATGTATTAGACATTTGATAATTCCTCTCTCTTTCCTGCCATCTGCATTAATTAAGCAGATGTACTAAAGTGGCCTAAAAATATAGACAACAAGGAACTGACATGGAGATGCTGCCGTGCTTGCTGTGGTGGCTTCCATCGGGCCCAAGGCAACTGCTCCATTTCTTGGCACCTCCCAGGACATGGGAGAGAAGGGAAACATATAGATCCTTTTAATTTCCACTTGATTCAACCATAATGTAGTCATATGGCCACATAAATTGCGAAGGAGACCATGAAGTACACTTCCTAGCAAAGAATATGTATTCCTAGACAAAACTGCCATGTCTTGTCCATATGACCATTATATTATCAAATTTTTAAAAAGGAGAATGGCTCATACTAGACAAACACAGGTGCTGACTCACTCTTTTTGGGAAATGGGTGGGGAATTTGAACCATAATACAGTACTATTCAGTGGATTTTATGCTGCATAAACAATATTATGCAGCGAGCTTTGACTCAGATATCAATTGCAAACTTAGATGGTTATTTCTTGGCACTTGGGTACTATCCTGTGTACCACCAACAGCAAAGATAGAGAATGTGTTCTCATCAACTTTGAGGATGACATAAAAGTGAGCAGGGAAGCCAGTTCCCAAGATGGGAGAACTGAAATTTCATAAAATCTGGGCATACTAAAATAATTGGCTGAAATTTAAAAAGATGGGAACTAATAAACATTAAATGGAAAGTGACTCTAAGCTAAACGCTATTGTAAAAAGATAGAATGACTTAACTGTTCACCTACAAGGATATACATCAGTTTCCTTTAAGAATAATCCAATAAACATTAACTCTGAGACATAGCTTCTCCAAGAGCAAAATCCACTGAAACATGGAAAGTCGTGATTCTACTGAAGAATGCATCAAACAAACACATTTGTGTTATGATCATTGAGGTAAATGCCAAGCTTGGAGGGGAGCTTCAATAATATGGAGCACAGAAATACACAGGCAATTATTTCATATGTGGAATGACTGAAATAACTATGAATATTTTCTTTTAAGAAGTTAAGGCTTATGAGGGATAATGAATGACAACAATCTTCACATATTTGAAGATTTGCTAACAGAATGTATAGACGCCTAGGGCAAAACTGGGATAATTGGATTATACAGAGATCAATTTTTAACTCAGTATAGGAAAGCTATTTCCAATAATTACACTATTTTTAAAACAATATGCCTTTGGATGGAACAAGGCTTATAATCGGCATTCTTTCGTGACTTCTAAGGTTTCTTCCAACTCATAGATTCTGTAATATCATTATACATTTTGAGCATAGCGATTTCCTCTGCACCACATACGCATGATCCACAGGTGTCCACACAAGCGTGCATGAAAAGCATCCATAAGATAAATAGCACAGTAGTGATTACCTGATAGAGTACCCTCCCCAATTACTCCCACTGCCAACCTTTTACCTTTGCCATGACTTTCTCTTCTATAAGTTTTGTTAAAACACAATCATGAGAGTTGGAATATATATGCCAAGCATAATATGAAGTACTCAAAAGGCCCAGATATAGGGGACCTTTCCATTTATGGTACTTCAGGCTTGTTAACCCTTATCAATGCTTCGACAGCTGGCATATAGTATTCATGTAGCACTGAGAGGTAGGAGGTGTGCAGCTTTGAACACTGAAGCCCCCACTGCAAGTTACCAGGAAGCCAGAGTGCATTTTTCCATTCCAATTTCATGATCACGCGGTGCTCGTTTCACCATCAGGGTGTAGTGGCGTAAGCTTTTCCTCGATGTCAGATGACTTGAGTTACTGTCCTTCAATATTTTTAGTCCTATGAGTTTCAGCAAATCATTTAGTCTCTCTTATCCTTACTTTCTTCATTTTACAATGAGAATGACTATCTTGCAGTATTATCCTGAATGTCAAATGAGACAATCCTGCAGAACATTTTATAAATTCTATACCTGGAAGATATGATTAATATTGTTTCTGGAAATGTTTTCAAAGACTAAATTCCTTCTTTTTCTGAAACTTCTTATTTGTCTCTGGAGTATCCGTATCCTTTTTTCAGTATTGGTCTGGCTTTTCCCTCCCACCTGTAACATATCTGGGCCGGATTTTCCACTTGTTCCTGTGCTTGTTCCTCCACCCACTCCTATCAATTACAAATTTCTCAAATTAAAATTCATTTTAACATTAGCTTAAGAGAAAAAAATACAGGAGAAAAAGTAATAGAATTGCTGCCTAATGTAAGCATTGAACAATCTCAAATAGCAGAAAGTTAGCTAGAGCTTAAAAATCCAGAAGGGTTTGGAGGACTGAGAAACTTCCAACCTGCTTAATATCTAGAAGAGCCAGCAATCTGGCAGCAGCGGGTATCAGTCACTGCCATGCCCTGTCCGTCCTCACATGGTGCCATTGCTTCATCTGCCAAGGCTCAAGTCGCTTTCTGTGTCAGATATCAGAAAGCACTCTCACTTTCTGGGGTAAATCTAAGCTGTGAATCTTCTTCCAGGGACAGAAGTAGATAGAAAGAAATCTGAAGACAGTCGAACATTTACTTCAATGCACAGGTGGCAGCAGTAACCACTGTAGTGACTAGATACCCAACGAAGGTGCGACTGAGTTTAACTCAGAAGGAAGGAGAGAGATGTTCATCCCCTCCTGACTGAGGTTCAAGCCTAACCAGGTAGAATGAGAGATCCAGATTGTCTCAGTGGTGGTTATCAATGACTTTGCCTTGCTGCTGTGGAGAAGAGGAGGGAGCTGAAAGAACTCTCTTTAAAATGAACACTGATACACCAGGTGTGGTGGCACACACTTGTAATCCCAGAGGCTGAAATGGGAGGATCACAGGTTCGAAGCCAGCCTGGGCAACTTAGAGAAGCTGTCAGCAACCTAGTGAGACTCTGTTTCCAAATAAGAAATAAAATAGGGCTGCGGGGATGTAGCTTGGAGGTAGAATGCCTCTGGGTTCAACCCCCCTTACCAATAAATAAATAAATAAATAAATAAATAAATAAAATGAACATTGAGAGGAGTGGAAATTTGAATGTGAATTGCTGACCCAAAAGAACAGGTATTACTAAGAGCTGTGTGCATGTATGTTAACACCAAACTGATACTCATTGTGATGTGAGACTACAATGCACCAATAAAAACATATTAAAAAAAATAAAATTTTAAAGTTTATTAAATGTGTTTAAATAATAAAAAATGAATCTCCTGTAAGTAATCTAAAGAAATTCTCTATGATTCTTTTTTTTGTGTGTGTATGTGTGTGTGTGTGTGTGCGCGTGTGTGTGTGTGTGCGCGTGTGTGTGTGTGTTACTGTGAATTGAGCCCAGGGGCATTCTACCACTCAGCTGCGCTCCAATCCCTTTTAATTTTTTTTTAATTTTTGAAACATGGTCTTGCTAAGTTACCCATGCACTAGCCTCAAACTTGTGATTCTCCTGTCTCAGCCTTCCCCGTTCTAGGATTACAGGCCTGCGCAACTCCGTCTAGCTAAATTCTCTGTGATTTAGAAAGATAAATTGAAAACTGATGTCTGCAGTTGCTTACATAAAAGCACTCTCTCAGTATTCTTTACGTCAGGTGAAGTTTTGGTGCTTACAGCTCATTGCAGATGTAAATTGTGTACAGAGGTGAACAGTTTTATAAATTAGCATATTATTCATCTACCGGTGCAATGAGGGTCAAGTTCCTTTAAATGCAAATGAAAATTTTCAAAATGTGAATATACAAATTGAGATTGGCAAAGAAAGGTGACACTTGAAGTATTCTTTAAGCTGCAGACTTTCCTGTTCTTAGCCTCAAAAGTCATAGCTGAAACATTAACACAAATTTACTTGCATTGAGCCAGAAAGAAAATTCTGGGACTGTGCTACACATAGTCACTTTTATGAGCAGAATTTTATAATACTTCTCAGGGAAGAACTTCAGAAACACTTCTATCCTCCCTCCTTTGACTTTTCTAGTCAAAGTTATTGATACCTTTTATATTCCCAAGGTATCTTATACATATGAGGATTAATAACATTTATCGTACTAAGTTTAATCATATGAAAGTAAGCATGTAGTTTGTCCATTATAAGTTGTATTTCATATTGAGTACAGGGGAATTCCATTTCACTGTATATGACCCACATTTAAATATTCCTTTTATCTTTCATTCATTCATTTCTCAACAGACTGTGGCAAACATTGTACTAGGCACTAGGTACAGCTCAAAGGAGATATCCAGGGATAAACATAAAAACACAGCTTTATAGTTCAAGGGATGCATACTATTTTAATAAAACAATCTTTAAATTAGGTGAGAGTCAAAAGCACGTCACAGAGAAGGTAGCATTGGAGGTGAATCTGAAGGAAAGGAGAGGGCGAGCTTTGATGAGAGAGAGAGCCATCGTGAGCACACTGGACTGCACTCCCATGATTATAGATTCACCCACTGGTGTGCTGGTTTGTGCTAGCGCTAGCCACTGTACTAGTTTGCTAGGGCTACTGTAACCAGGTACTACAAATGAAGTGGCCTAAAAGAATGGATTTTGGAAACCGGGAGTTCAAACTGAAAGAGTTTGGCCAGACAGTGATTTCTCTGTCGCCTCTGGGGAGGACCCTTCCTTGCTTCTTCCAGCTTCTGCTACCTAAGCTTGTTGCAACGTAACGCCACTCCCCACCTCCATCTTCATGTGACTGGCCTCTCCCTGTGCTTAACGTGATATCTCTACGTTGTCTTCTGTGTTCCTGTGTCTTCACGTCAATGATGTTCTCCTCTCTGTGTGTATGTCTGTGTCTGGATTCACCTCTTCTTACAAGGACAACAATCATATTGGGTTTGGGCTCATGCTAATTTAGACCTCATCTTAACTTGATTACATCAGCAAAAGACCCTGTTTCCAAACAAAGTCACATTCACCAGAACCCACAGTTAAGACTTCAATGTATCTTTTTTTTTTCGGTGGGGGAGGACATCATTTAATTCATCACATTCATAATTATAACCCCAATATCTATCAGAAAATATGCAAAGTTCTAGGTGTTCAATATGTGTTAGTTAAATAAACATTCTTTTTTTCATCCTACAGAAATATTCATACTGCCACTTAAAATTGTGTAATTTATTCTTGATTCAGGAATACAGAGAAATGAATGTTTACCATCATTTGAAAAATATTCAGCCTACTTGAAAGTGGTCACTCTTAGACACGTCTTTCTCCAGTTAAATTATCCAGAAACTTTTATCTTCTATATAGATCCTGTTTTCTAGCTCTTCAACCTGCTTTGTTTCCATCTACTCTATCCTAAATTTGAACTTGTAATTTTTCCTTTCAGAAATATGTTTCAGGGCCAGCGTAGTGATGCATGCCTGTAATTCCAGTACTCAGAGGCTGAGACAGGAGGATCACAGGTTCAAGGTTAGTAGGCAGTAACTTAGTGAGACCATGTTTCAAAAATCAAAAATAAAAGGGGAAAGGGGCTTGGGGTGCAGCTCAATGGTAGAGTGCCCCTGGCCTCAATCTCCAGTACCACACACACACACACACACACACACACACACACACACACACAAAGTATTATGTTTTGGGTTACTTGAGACCCCTCAAAGATTTATATAGGCACTATTATTTTTACTAACTTCCTGTTCTGGTTCTTTTGTAACATATTTTCTCCATATAATTCTCATAGAAACCTTGACTGTTTTACAACTTTGAATTTGAATTTAATAATTTTTTCATGTGGACTTCTCAAAAATATGAACAGAAAGTTGTATGAACTTGATGACTTTTTTTCTTTAAAAAGAGGAAGAAGTCACATTGAAAACTGGAGAAGTTGATCTGGCGTGTTTCACCTAGCCCCCCAAGGTATCTCTTCAGTTGTGTTTTTGTAAACTCTCACAGTGCTCTGTCTTGATTCAGTGCTCTTTGGTACCTATGGGTCTTATTTTTACATCAGGACCAGCTGGATTTCGCACCTATATTTGTCACCCTTCTAGATCCTTCCTTCTGAGCTTATTAACACCATCCAGCAGCTACCTTGACGATATACTGCCAGGAAAAATAAATGTTTTCTGCAAGGAGCAAAAAGGTTTTCTATTCCCATATGTCAGCACTTCAGTTCAGGCCCACTGCCAATAACTAATAGCATTTAAACAATAGTTCATTCAGGTGAGAATCATGAAAATGTTCCTCTCCTGAGATGATTCACCAGGTATTATTATTCAAACATGAGAAGAAAATTGGCTGATTTTGCATTTAAAAACTACCAAAGAAGTGCCTTGAAAACGAAGCTGGAGATCCAGTTCCTGGTCCAAATTTCAGAGGTAACTTGTTACTTGACAGTGAATTTCCACATGACCTTTGGACTTTTCCACTTTCTCATGTGGAAAATTAAGAGAATATTACCTTCTTTGCTGACTAGTGAAAATAATTGCATGTGGAATCACTCTAAAATTACAAAGCACTGAGCATATTTCATATATTGTTAGTATTCCAACTTAGAAGTTGGGAAAAATTTACATCAGTAAGTTGAGAGAAGTGGCAAGAAAGATCCATTGATTAGTAATTATTCATTTGATTTCTCATTCTGTGGTTGCATTTAAGGAAATTTGCTGTTTGCGTTCCATTTGTATGTGACTTCATTTCATTAACGCTTCACTTTATTTTTCCTGATAAATCTTAGAGTACATTGAAGGCAACAGCTATTTGCAAATAGAGTTTAGGATCACAGAATTTCTCTTACCCAAGCTCCTGGGTCCAGGGGTTAAGAAACTCAGTAGGACCCTTACTCCTGGCTTGAGACTGACATCCGTTATGTGTAGAAATGAAATTGTAAACTTGTTATCGAATCTAAATACTTGTGAATTGTGATCAGGAAAAGTAGAGTTATGATCATAATAATCTAGATCAGAAAAAGAAAAGGAGAGATGGCTGTAACTGAATCCTTGCTTAGCACCAACTCATCAACGAAGATGAAGGCCCCTGATTTGAGTAAAAGTTTCAACATAGTTTTTACAAACAAGGGTAAATCACGTAAAAGTCTGAACAAAGTATGAATAGTGGGAAGGTGCATAATTTTTCTTCCTGTTATTTTACTGTCTCTATATTTGTTTTGCTATAGTAAACAATATTTACCTGTGAAACTTAAAAAAGTAAATACATTATATATAAATAAATCATTATCCATTCTTTAAAGCCAAACATTGATGTTTATCTCTAATATGAAGTCTTTACCAATCTCTCATTCAGCAGATAGAGCACTTTCACTTTAACAGCTATTTGAATACATATCTTATTTCTTTTCAAAACTGCTTCCACAATCTGGTCGTGGTGGTGCACATCTATAATCCCAGTACTTGGGAGGCTGAAACAGGAGAATCACAGTTTTGAGGACAGCCTCAGCAATGTAACGAGACTCTCAGCAACCGAGCAAGACCCTGTTTCAAAACAAAACAAAACAAAACAAAATTAAAAAAGGGCTGGGAGGTAGAATGCCCCTGGGTTCAATTCCCTAATATCACAAAAAATAAATAAATGAATAAATAAATAAATAGGAAAAAGAAAGAAAGAAGGAAGGAAAGAAAGAAATAAAAATTCCTGCTTTCACAAAGCAATTCAATAAATACACAGGCTCTGTATTATGCTCCTATATTTATAGCACAGAACCTTGTAATAAATAAATATGTTTGTATTGAATATGTTGAATTGAGCAAGTCACGATGACAATACCTGATAAATCACCAGTGCCAACTATAACCATTCAGTATTTGATTATAGAATTAGAAACCTAAAATGTGAGGTATAGGGCTTTTTTTTTTACAGCATTTGGAAATACATTTTGGAAGAGATGTTAAAATGAGTGAACAGCCAGTGGAGTTTTTGAGTAGAAGACTGATGTTCTCTATGCATGAATTCAGCTTCAGATAAATACACTTAATTATCTGACAGAAAATGTCACCATAAGATACTAGAGCTCAGAGAGAATACAGAGATTCAAACTACTGAGAAATCAATGTGACGAGGACCCTTGAAAAGGTTAAGGCTCTCAAAAAGCTATTTGAAATTGTTATTAGCAATCGTATTCTGCTGGGAGAAATGTGCTGGTGTGATGTTTTGAGGTGATAAGTTGTCTTATCCGGGGTCTGTGAGGGCAAAGGCAAAGTTCATCAGAAAAATGTACTTCTGACTTGTGTCCTTAAAACTTTATGTAGTTTCTTTGGGAATTTAAATAAATATTAAAATGCATGGCATGGCCAGAAGGCCTCTGTTATTTAATGATAACCTTGCTGATCCCTCCACCAGTCCATGGGATACGAAGAGGAAGAGGGTCGTTTTTTTAAATAAAACATACTTTTCTGTTCATGCTTCGTCACACAGATTGCTGACAACTGGGACTTTCTGCTCTCTGGCATGGGACACAGACTACTTGCCTCTGACATTGTAAATTGGTTCTGGTCAGTAGAAGATATGAAACATTTAGGTCATGTGTTTTAGCTCAGTGAGCTAGCTTGCTTTATGGGTGTGTGATATGCAAAGGAATGCACTTTCTGGATTCTCCTTCAATAAAAAAAAAAAGTCCTGGCTACTGAGAGTGCTGTCAGCAAACAGTCTTCACCTGTTTTCCCATCAGAGACAGAGGAGTCACTCCAGCTGCACAGAGCCACCTGGATCAAGTTCAAGAGAGGGGTCCATCTTAGCTGATAGACTGAAGCCATATTACAAAGGCTGGGCCATTTCATCCCAGTTTAGGACAACTGCGAGGGCTCATTCTAGCTGCAGAGCTCCCAGTGGGGTCAGCTGATGTCGTTGGGCCTGCTTTGCACCTTGACTCCTACCCTGGCTCGATCCTCTTTCTTTTCCCTGCCTTTTACAGACATTGACACTGCCCATTAAACTTCGTGGTAAAGTTGACTTTGGAGAACCCAATTGACAAAAGAATAGAACTGATAAACTTGAAAGGCCACATTTCTTAATTAATAGCACAAGAGAGGAAATCGTCATTCTGGAGTGGCAGAGAGAACCCTAGGCCGCAAGAGTAGCTGATAGGAACATTCCCAGCAAGGCAGGGTGAGGCATGGGCAAAGCCAAGGAAGTGTAACCTTCATCCAAGAGTGTCACCACATGAGGCTGGGGAAAGAGCGACTTTGAAGATACAGCTGACTGTAGCTAGTCACTCCCAGCAGGAGGGTGCGACCATATCATGGAGAATATTAGAGATGCCATAAGGAAGGTGGATTCCATCTGGTAACCAAGGAGCAGTTACTGAGTTTTCAAAACAAAGATGAGAATTGTTTTAGGAATATCTGAAAGAGCAGCATGGGAGATGATTCCAGGGAGAGAAAGATGGAGAAGCGGATGATGCCATCAGGAAGCAGTTACACCAAAATAAGAAAAGTGTGTGTGTGTGTGTGAGAGAGAGAGAAAGAGAGAGAGAGAGAGAGAGAGAGAGAGAGAGAGAGAGAAAGAGAGAGAGAAGAGAGAGAGAGGGAGAGAGAGAAAGAGACAGAAGGGAGGAGAGGGAGGAGGGGAGGAGTCTCCCATAATTTGAAAAGAGAAATGCACTACATGTGAATTAAATGGAGCAGGAGTCCTTCTAAAAATCTTCTCTGGATGCCAAGAATCATCTAATAACTATCACTTATTGAATACCTAAATATACTCAGAATTCTTCCAAGCACCTTTAGATATATTTCATTGTTTGAATACCCTTTTGAGGTAGGTATTCCTCTTTTCTAGTTTGTTAATAAAGAAACCAAATTTAGAAATGTTTGAGAACTTATCCAATGTCATCTAGCTACTAACTCTCAGAACTGGAATTTAAACACAGGCCATTTTAAATTAATTATCAGTTCTCTTAACCATCGTACTACCATATATCTAAATTATGGAGACTTTAATATTCAAAGAAAGAGTTTCCCTTTATTAGTAAGTAATCTGAGATACAAAATTACAAATCTTCCATCCATGATTACTTATCAATGCCACATATGGTGGACTAGTCTACTCCTGTCAGTGTGTCATCTGGATACAGGAATCCAAGACTTATCTGAAACTAAACCTGCCAGGCAAATACAGTTACCTTTTCTCTTATTAGCATAATCTGTTAATATGTAGGGGATCTTCATTTGTGAGCCTGTCCTGATTGTTAGATAGTCGCAGGAATTCTTCATTGTCCACTTAGCAGGATTCTTCAGGAGACTCATTGATCTTTTCGCGTTGAAGTTTTTGTACTACTGAAGAAAGTACCACATGCTCTCAAAACATTTTGAATTATTTACCCTGATATCCAGTCCCCAATGGAAAAGCAACTTTACAGCTGTTCCATGGTGAAAATGGTCAGTTCTGGAAACCGGAATCGACTTTACACCAGCACTAGAGATGCACAATGGTTATACTAGAGAGTCACCCACAAGAACGTATAAAACAGTTTTCATAGTACATTCTTATTTGTGTTATAAGTCCTCAATTATGTCTAGGGGATATAACAAGGCATATGTTGAAACATCACTTCATTCAGAACAATGGTATTTAGACAATAAAGTAATTTGCTGAGTAATGATAAACCTACTTAAACTTGTGGGCCAACTGCCTCCCAACAATCCTATTCAGATACTTTATATATCTGGATTATTCATGTACTTAATTTTATAAAAGGGACTTATTCATACATTTCTTAAATTTAAATTCAATTGCTTGTATATTTATGTATTCCTTTTATTTCATTATTGCCAAAAAGTGAGTAACAAATCTAGAAACTCTTTGTCACATCTGTAAAAGTTGTACTATCAAGACCTGGGAAAAATTCTATGAACTCAACAGATTCACAACAAGGCCATGGGTCACCTCCTGTGGAAATGCAGCTGCCTTGTTAGGTGATAATATGTGTCTTAGTACACCCACCTTCTTTTCAGTCTCTTCATCCCCAGAATCAACTCAAGGCTGCTATTTCAAGGTAACGTTCCATCAGAGAAGTTATTAATGTGCTACAAGAAAGCACAAGTAGGGAAAGAGTCAAACCACAAGGAGTTATGAAGCTGTGTTCACTTCTGTGATTATGGCGTGGACACTTTCAGTTGGGTAAAGAATAAAAATATCGTGATAGTCAATAGAGTTCAACGTTTTGAGAAGTGTCTTCATGATGACAGCTCAATTGCATGGAATAATCATATCAAGGAAAAAGTCAAGCAGGTGAGCAATCACTACATTTTACAAAACACACACACAATATATATATATATATATATATATATATATATATATATATCTTCACACACACAAGAAAAATGAGGTTCCCAAGGAAGCATTGGGTTCATGTTTGAGATTTTTGGGATCCATGGAGGTGTGGATATATATTGTATAAGGATTCAGTATTTGTGACCTTGAGATAGCATTTGGATAATTCATGTATGTCTATTAGGGACTTCCAAGTCTTTAAACTGTCCATCGGTGATCACAGATGATCAGAATGTAGTTGAATCTTTTTTATCCTGCAGCGTTTGGCTTTAATGTCATTCCTTTGGGAAGCTTTCCTTGATCACTCAATCTAAAGTGACTTCTCTCTTTACACATGACTCTGCTGATTTTATTGTCCATTAACATATCACTGTTTGATATTTTCTTTTGGCTTACTTATATAATTATTTTCTCTCTTTACAAACTAGAATTTAAGCTCTATAAAAGCAGAACCCACTTTTGTTTTGTTAAACACTCTAGTCTCAATATTTCAATCTCCATAGGGTGGGGGATTTCCATATAAATGTTTGGGTACAACAAGCCTGGATGATATGTTTCAATTAACACTTATTAAGGACATGCAATGTTGTTGAATTTTAGAACATATAATTATACCATTTACTTTTTGTAAGAACCCTATGGGGTGAATATTAATATTCACCTTCTACAGATGAGAAACTTAAGGCTCAGAATTATTTTCTTTTTAAATTTACTTTTAATTGACACATAAAAACATAAAAATTATACATATTCATGGAGTACTATGTAATGTTTTGATACATTATACATTGTATAATGTTTAAATCAGGTTAAACATATCTATCTCTTCTAACATTTGTCCTTTTATTTTTTTATTTTTGTGGCACTGGGGATTGATCCCAGAGGCATTCTACCACTGAACTACACTCTCAGCCCTTAGTGAAACAAGGTCTCACTAAGTTGCCACACGCTGGCCTCGAACCTGCAATCCTCCTGTTTCACACTCTCAAGTACTGGGATTACAGGTATGCTCTACCAAGCCCAGAAACATTTATCATTTCTTTTTTTTTTTTTTGCGGTACCGGGGATTGAACGCAGGGGCGTTCTACCTCCGCGCTACGCCCCCGGCCCTATTTTTTTATGCTTTATTTTTGAAACCGGGTCTCACGAAGTTGCGGAGGGCCTCACTAGGTAGAGAGAGAGAGAGAGAGAGAGAGAGAGAGAGAGAGAGAGATCGCGCGCGCGCACACATGCGCGCTGAGGTTGGCCGCGAACCCGGATCCTCCGGTCTCCGCCTCCCAAAGTATATCATTTCTTTATGGTGAAAACTTTCAAAATATATTCTTCTAGTTTTTTGAAATCTACAGTACATTATTACCTATAATCACCCTACTGTATAATAGAACACTAGAACTTCTTGCTCCTACCTAACTGTAACTTAGTACCCATTGATAAATCACTCCGTATTCCCCTCCCCTATTTTTCCTGGCCTTTCAGCATCCCCCTCTCCCATTATCCCCTGCTCTCAACTTCTGTGAGATCAACTTTTTTAGATTCCCACAGGTCAGTGAGATCATGCTATACTTGCCTTTTTGTAACTGGCTTATTTTATTTAACATAATGACCTGCAGTTCCATCCATGTTGCCACAAATAGCAGGATTTCACTCTTTTCTATGGCTGAATAGTATTCCATTGTATATATGTACCACACTTTCTTTATCCTCATTAGTTGATGGACACCAAAGTTATTTCCATTTCTTGATGATTGTGATAGTGTTGCAATGAACATAGAAGTGTAGATGTCCCTATAATATACTGATTGCATTTCCTTTGGATATACACCTAGTAGTGGAATTGCTGGGTCATATGGTAGTCCTATTTTTAACTTTTAAATTTTCCATAATGGCTATACTAATTTGCATTGCCACCAACAATGTGCAAGTGTTTCTTTTTCTCCACATCTTTGCCAGCGCTTGGTATCTTTAGTCTTTTCCATAATAGCCATTCTCAGTGGGGTGAAGCGATGTCTGATTGTGGTTTTGATTTGCAAGAGATCTTTCCTTGTTACTTCAGTGATTCACATGACTCATTCCCACATGATCTATCACATGACTACACACTCTTATCTTTGCTTTTAGTCATTTCTATATGTAGGAGCTACCTGAACAACTACACCTTATGCTCCTCAGTGAGAGGAATAATATCTTATATTGGTTTCTTCTTCACAGCAGTATTCTTGGCAATGGTGGGCATATAAAAATTAACAAATAAAACAGTTAAAAGTGTTCATGTAGAAATATGGAAAAGCCTTC
This sequence comes from Glis glis, assembly GCA_004027185.1. Lineage (NCBI taxonomy): Eukaryota > Metazoa > Chordata > Mammalia > Rodentia > Gliridae > Glis > Glis glis. The sequence goes on along the minus strand of PVJS01000548.1, from coordinate 98,103 downwards.
CCCATAAGTGGGAACAGAATGTGATTCTTTGTACAGATTATGAAATATCCTCTCATATCCTCCAAGGAACAGATTTCTAACTAGAAAATCAGGATCAACTCACATATCTGATCTCACTTAAAACTAATAATGAGCATCATGCAATTCTCTATTTTTTGAGATTCCTTGAGGAGAATAAGGCACGTAAAATTACATTGGATCTATATTTCTATATACTGTGATAATGATTCACATTTCATACCTGTTCTCATTCCCATTCCTCTTGATCTCAAAACCTGTATACTTCTGCCACCCTGAAACTCATCACGATGTATGATTACAATGCATCAATAAATAAATAAAAATGAATAAAGAAATAAATAATAAAAAATAAAGAGGCAGCTTCTCCTCTCAAGAAGACTGGTCACGGCTCGTGCAGGATACCTTCTGGTAGCAACTTTTGGGTTATGATTTGCTTTTTTTATTTTTGTTTGTTTTTAAACAAGGCCTATATAATATGGAATCCTGGCCTTTGATCAGTAGCATGAAAAGTATCACAATTACATTAAAATATGACTAATTTTAAGCCTATATTGATGATTCTAGTTTCTATCCTGGAGATAAGAAAGGGAATAATGGTGACTCCAGCCCCTTCTAGTCTAGGAAACTGTGGAGCACAAGATGTGAACACTACTGTGGTGTTGACACAAGTGACAGTGCTGGGTGTGGGTCAGGTACTTTATGGGCATTGATCTTTTGATTCTTCCAGGTATTTGTATCTCTGTGTTTACAGGCTAAGAAACTGAGGCAGGAAGAGGTTGCATAATTTGTCCAATGTCATGCAGTCAGTGTGTCATCAGAATTTTGACAAAAGATGCTGAATTTAATGTGTAGAAATCCAGGTCTGAGCAAGTTCTTCTGGACACATCCTCCACCTTCAAAATAACTGCAGAATATGTAGGTCCTGTAAATGCAATAAATTTCTTCTCAATGAAACTTGGTCAATGTGTGCTTTCTAAGAGAATTCAGCTTAAAGTGCCTTAAAACCATGGCTTTTACACTGTCTTAAATAAAGAAAAATAAGAGCAGGGGTTACAAGCATCTTAAAATATTTTATAATAATTGTATGTTATATCTGTCACAAATAGACATTTTTGCACAGCATTGGAGTTTTCTAAGTAAATTTTAAATACAGGAATTCAAATCAGATTCTTTGCTATCTGCTTGTACTTCTGTTATAAGTCACATTACTGTTCCTGTGTGTGAAATTTCCTTTTGTTAATTAACTAGTAAAATATGATGAATTAAAAATGCTATTGTATGTATTTTTTGCAAGCTTCAAAAGTGAGGTAATTTAATACAGTTATTATTCCTAGGTGTATGGTTCCAGCACATGGTGACATTTAAATAATCCTACAGATAAATAAAATAGGTGTCAAGGTTCAGTAATGCTGTCTTTAAAAAAAAACAACAGGGCCGGGCATGGTGGCGCATGCTTGTAATCCCAGTACTTTGGGAGTCGGAGACCGGAGGATCCGGGTTCGCGGCCAGCCTCAGCTCTCTCTCTCTCTCTCTCTCTCTCTCTCTCTCTCCCTGTCTCTCTCTCTCTCTCTACTTACTGAGGCCCTCCGCAACTTCGTGAGACCCAGTTTCAAAATAAAGTATAAAAAAATAGGGCCAGGGGTGTAGCGTGGAGGTAGAACGCCCCTGCGTTCAATCCCCGGTACCACAAAAAAAAAAAAACAGGGTCTTGCTAAGTTGCTGAGGCTGGCCTTGAACCTACAATCCTCCTGTCTCAGTCTCCCAAGTACTGAGATTACAGGTGTGCACCACCATGCCCAGCTTAATGCTATCTCTTAGGATTCCTACCTTAATAGAGTAGGCTCATTATTTTAGGTGATTCTATTGTCCCACACAGTCATGACATATTCCATTTATATTATACATAGTAGAAGATATATATAAACTACTGAAAATACAGATTAGTTCCATGAAGTAGTTATAAATTCAATATAATTAATGCATTTCTGCTAAATTAGGATTCCCAGGATACATTTCTTTCTTTCTTACTTTCCCAAAATAGAACTCTAGATGGCCAGAGGAAGTAAACTGGAGGAAATAAAGTCATTAAATTTTCTACTTTAGTACTTTCATTGAGCACCACCTTTTTAATAGACAATTTCTCCCTTATTTATAATCCATTATTCATTCCTGGTGCTTCCAGTTTAATTTCCTTTTCCTCTTTAATAAAAGAATTTGTCAACTCCAGAGCTGATTATTAAAAGATTCCTTTGTAATTTTTCCAAGGAATTTTGAATACATTATGAAAAAATGTGAAAGACTTGATTCAAAGGAGTAAAATGAATTCTCTGGGCACAAAAACATGGTACTTGTATACAAATTGTTCATTTGAATCACAAAACCCTTAAATATAGGCTGGGTAACATATTTGCACACCAACCAAAATATAGCCTAAAACTATATTATCATGCTTTAATTGCTTTATTTAGAACTTAATTCCTTTATATTAGCTACAAAATATCATATTTAATTTTTTGTATGTAATAAAATATACATACTTGTAATCATGCAACCATATTAAATAGGTCTCCTACTTGGGAAAGTAAATTGGGCAAAATCCATTATTTATTTTTTATATTGAAAGAATAGGAAAATCTGGCAAGGGAGTACGCTGTCAAGTATGTAACTCATTTTAAATTATGCTGGGTTTCTCTTTGTTTACATGACAATGGTACTCTGTCTCGACAATAATGCAGAATGTTTCCTGGTTTTCAGAGTTCTTATCTGAGACCCGACACAGGCTCCAAAACCACAGCATGCCCTGCCGCACAGCTGAATTGTCATCTTCCAGTGTGCAGATTTAGAGAAGGAAGTTCATACTCCCAGATTAGATTCCTTTGGACTAATTTCCTAGTGTGTCATAAGTGTTCACCTTGAACTAAATATTTTAGGAATGAATTCTTTTATTTATACATCAACACAGTGCATTTATGGGGCTGGCAAAGCAATGTGGTAAACGTGAGCCGTTTATCATCTGGATCTGATGAACCATTAAATTTTATCAATTTGTCCAGTATTCAACTTTCCTAGGATTACCGAAGAGCCTGATTTGAGAAATGTATTTAATGTACTTATCTTCCATCCAGAAGATTATATCATTTGGTACTAAAGAGAAGAGGTTTTCATTTTAGGAAAACATAATCTCTGGCTTAGGAATTACAGAGGAGGCTTTGCATTGTTCATGTTTATAAGGAAATATTAACAAGAGTGTCAATAGTCAGATCAATTGATTAATCTACTGTTTGTAATATGTAGTGGAGGATGTCAGACTAACTTAAAAGCATTTGGTGTTTTCTTAGAAAATTTGATGCATAGCTTTTGATCGATGCCATATTATTTCATATATTCTGACATATTCATTGATGTTACAGGCAGGGTTTTCCTCTTTCCATGGACCTGAAGCCCTTCAAAAGCAAGGAAGTCACTTCTTCCCCGAAGTGTTTACCTCTGAGCTATAAACACAGTAGCAAATAAACTTCTGTTAAGTAAGGTGAATCTGTATGATTAGATCTCTGACAATTGTTAAGATTTTTCTCACCCACAAAAAGCTCCAGCATTTTCAAGAAATATTTGGAAAATATTTAGGATTTTTTCTTTTTTTTAATTGGTGCATTGTAACTATACATAATAATGAGGTTCAGAGACTACAGATATGAGAATTTGAACCTGGTCTTCAAATAGATTTTAAGGAGACAATATCTATTTAACACTTTGGAAAGAGGACGTTGTAAATGATACAAATTCAACAAAAACTGATAGAGTATATGGTCTGTGCCAGGCACAAAGCTGGGATATAACAGCAGCTTATAGTGTACTGGTGGGAACCCATATCAAAATCAAATAATTTCAATATAATATGGCATCTCATCCATGTTTCCTATAAAAATCATAGCCTATGATGAAGTCCTGAATGTTAACATATTCTATAGAGATATGACCCCAGGCAGCAGAAGTACATGATGGGGGTAGTGAGTAAGCTAATGCCATCTAAGGAGACTTATGAAATGCATTCCAGAACTCTTAGACCAAAGGTTCAAAAAGCAGACACACCTATCTGTCAGCTCCAGTCACACATTACCAAGGGTGACCTCAGTGGCATTCATTTAGGAAAATTCAAGTTACATGTGCATGAATACTGGAAGGTTCCAATAGTTATCCCATGCCAAGGCCTCAGAGAAGCCTGGAACGTGCATGATCTGTAGGAAGAACCGGCCTAAAATGATGCACTGTCCAGCTACACCTGCACAAATGAGCCAAAGATGACCTGTGTTCTGTCAGTCCCGCTGAGACACGGACTGAAATACATGCAGGGAGAAGATAACGATGTGCTCAGTGCACTGGCTAAATGCAAAGATCAAAGATGATGTGGAAGCAAAGAGGAAGAACATGTTTAGCCCAACTTGGACATTGGGGAAGAGTCTGAAATAATATTATGCCCAAAGAGAAAAGTGTAAGAAGATTATATTAGATGCTCAGAATCTAATTGGGCCCCAAGGCTCATAGTTAAGAATATAAGATTTCAAGAGCCCCAAGATACAAATTCAGAAGAGCCATCAGTTACCTGTACACAGAACATACTGGGATGCAAGCCACGTCCTAGTACAGAGTCACGCCACCATGTCACTCTATTTTGTTCATGTAACAGGAGTGTGCTACCTTTGCTAGAAGACAGTGCTCACATAGGATGCCATTCTGTCCTCTACACAACTCTGTAGAAGAGCAGTGTTTTCCTTTCCAAACCAAAAGGAAATGGTACCCAAAGAACCATTCGGTTGCTTATGCACTTGGCCACTGGATCTGAGAAGAAAATTAGGAGAAAGGTCATGGTGGGGAACTTCCAGAGGTGAGGTCCAATACTACTTTCTTCACTCTTGAGTTCTGAGTTGCCCAGGAAATTGGGTCCCAGATACTAAAGGTGAGAGTAAACTCAGAACTGGGGGAAAAGGAGAGGGATGGTGGGAGGTACTTGAAGTTAGAGGAGATATGTGCTGTAATCCAGATGAGGCAATCCCATCATGGAACAAAGAGACACTTGCTCCAGGGGAACATGACCTGAGATATCTGGCTGGTTGGGAGGGGAGGAGGAGGGTTGGTCAAAAATGTTGAGGAATGGTTTAGGAAAGGACCTTTTCCCAGTGGGTCTTATTGGAAATAGTATCTCTCCACACGAAATCCATAAACAAGCTGAGACACCAGTATAATGAGTCAAATGGGGAATTATAAGACTTCCATCTTGTTTTATTTTGCCTCCAATAGTAGCAGAGAAAGCCCAGGGAAGAGGGATGAGTCAGTATAGGGATATGTGCAGGAGAAGAAGAAAATGAACAAATTAGGTATCACCCTCGCCCTCTCTCTCTTTCAAATTAGTCTGTGCTGGGGGACTGAACCAAATTTGAGAAGAACATTTTAAAACAAACACTACTAGTCCTGAGATCTCAAATGAGGCAATAAACAAAACTCAATGAAAAGCTCTAGAATTGGACTAAGATGACATATTAAGAAAATCTGCTTCACAGCCAGAAAAGAAAGACACAGCATAAGTAATTAAAGTATAAAATTCATATTATATTCCAAGGACTCTTTCATAAATTGATTAGAAAGTTAGCATTTATTGAGCCTTTACTATGTGCCCAACCCTTACTAATTTACCCTTGTCATTCAATATTTCATCTAGAGATAAGTGTGTTTTTATTTTATTTATTTATTTGTTTGTTTGTTTACAGTACTGGGGATTGAACCCAGGGGACTTCTACCTCCTAGCTACACCCCCAGCCCCATTTTTTATTCTTTATTTTGAAACGGGGTCTCACTAAGTTGCAGAGGGCCTCACTAAGTAGCTGAGGCTGGCCACGAACCTGCGATCCTCCTGTGTTAGCCAGTATTGGGATTACAACCATGTGCCACCATGCCTGGCAAGAATGGGTTTTTAATTCATTTTACAGATAAGGTAACTGAGGTTTAGAGAGGTTAAGTAACTCTCCAAGGACTCGCAGTAGAGTCAAGACTTAAAATCAACCTGTGTGCTTAAGTCCAAATTGCCCAGTCTTAAATCCTGTGTTCTAATGTCACTCTTTGGAAAGTATATTGAAAGCAAACAGCAAAGGGTAAGAAAGGCAGAGTGGCGTGAAAGAATGTGCTATACATGTGGAGTTACATGACAGTTGGCATTACTAAAGTTCTGAGTGAGGTGGGGTTGGGGGATACGTGCACTACCACCAGATCCATGGCTGAGAACAAGTTCATGGAGGCCCTTTCATGTACACTACTTGCTCCAAACTGCAGGGGGCAGGCAATGGTGGAATTTTGAAGGGTTTTTAGATAAGGGAGTAATGTGGTCAGATCTGTGATTTCTGCTGCAGTTAATTCTCTCGTATTTCTATTAACTTCACATTAACTCAATATTGAACTCTTAATACTAGCTTATCAACTTTAAAATTCCTTTTGGAAACCAGGTAAAAGACTACAGGAGATTCAAATTCATAGCCATAACCACTATTAGAAAAACAACTTAAAGAGCCTCATAATAAGAGTCCACATTCAAGAATCCAGAGCCAAAACATTATATTCTAAACCCTTAATTCAAAACTTCACAATTCATCTCTTTTGTTTTCCACACAAATATTTAAGTCTCCTGTTCTTTCAAGATTTTCCAAATTTAGCAGCTTTTGTAATTTGACTATGGCATGTCGTTTTCCAGGAATAGGTTGGTCATGAGATAATTTCAATGTTTATGCCTAGAATTTGATGTGACTAATTTAAAGGTCAGACTTCTTAACTGTTATGAATATTTCTATGGTTCTTTCGACATTATAAAATGAAACATAATCTTATAACACTCTAAAATTCCTTTACCCTGGAGATTTTATTTCATACCATAAGCAGTTCCACATCTTGAGAGTATGGGATTTCAAGCCCAATTCTTAAAAGAAAATTAGCCAATATTGTGAAACTGATTATAGTGTTACCTAACATGAATAGCATGTACACTTTCTATAAGTATCATCCAATGCAGAGACTACTAAAACCAAGACATTGGGAGAAAGCCAAAACGCAATCATCTCTGAACTTCAATCAGAATCCTCCTTTCAAAGAAGGCATATTTAATACTAAGAAATAAACTTGAAAGGAGACATTGAATTATAAAAATAAAATGGACATTCTTAGTAGGCATATCTATTTCAACACAACAAATAAGTTCTGAAAGTATGTGAGCACATTTTCTAGTGTTTTTATGTGTAAAGTCTGAATTTAAAATACATATTTGATATATATAGATAGATATAGATATAGATATAGACATAGATATAGATATAGATATGAGAGAAAAGTTTCTCACCTAAAATACACAGACATCTTGGTAATTTTCTGGGCACCACAAAATGCATAAAATTCTGGTTGTGGCATTGAAATCATAGCATAGTATCTCTTAGATGACATACTAAAGCAAAGTTTTCCAGAGATTAAAGATTACATGGTGAATCTAGTAAAGAGAAGTGGTTATAAATCTAAAAACTTGACAAATGTCTTCCTAACTCTTATCTCCTCCCTAAAATAGAGGCCTGGATACAACATCAAATTGCAAAAGTATTTTCTGTTCAAAAAAGCTGCCAAGAGGTTATTGGATATTCAGTGTTAAAACACACATTTCTAATTGGCAATGTATGGAATGTCAGTTTCATGGTTACATTAGTGCTCAGTTTTGTTTCTTTTATGTAGCATACTGAATGGACATGAGTTTGTTTTATCCTATAGAATCTTGAAGTGTGATAGTAAAGTATTAAAGAATATTGATTAAAAGAGAACACTAAGACACTGGCTTAAAATTTCAGGACTCTTAAAAACAAGTTTCATAAAAGGATTATTTTCTTCTTTTATCTTACAAACTGAGGTAGAAATCATGGTAAGCATGGTTTATGTTAAAGTAATCTCAAGGAGACCCCTTTAACAAGGAGTTAATTTAGAATTCAGTCAAGTGGGTTTTTTTCTTCCTTTAGTACCACTGGTTTAGTTAAATGCAGTTTAGGAACATTAATTCTGAAATAGTAATCTGTCTTGAGTACTAAGTGGCTTCTTTATTTTTTTAAGTTTTTATTTTATTTTTTGAACTTATGGAGATTGAACCCAGAGGTGTCCTACCACTGAGCTATACCCCCAGTCCTATTTTATTTGTTATTTTGAAAAAGGTCTCCCTAAGTTACCTTGCGCTGGCCTAGAATCTATGATCCTCCTGTCTCACCCTCCCAAGTATTGGGATTACAGGTGTGTGCTGCCATGAGTGTCTAAGTGGTTTCTTTATAATCACTATTTATGCTAAAAGATTTGGTATTTGAACTAGTGAAAATAATCAATGAAAATATTGCAAAATATTTGACTCAGGTCTTAATTTTAGCAAAAGGTAGATCAGTTCAGAGTTTCTAAAATTCTGTATAAATTATCGTTTAAAGTCTTTTGGAAAGCACTTCTGAGGTGGCAGAAAAATAAGGAATATCCTCCAAAATAAGAAACAATGAGAAAGCTCAAATTCAAGGAACAAGTCAACTTGAGAGCAAGATCATCTTGTAGAGGCGTGTGATAATCCTTAGTGTCCCTGAGTACAATTGTTGGTGGCACCTTAGTGATGGGAAGAAAAATCAGAACCCACAGATGAACATAGATTAAGCCAGAGACCTCTGCATCAAGCCTGGAGAAAAAATATGAAAAGTCTTCCTAGAAAATTCTTGCTGATAAGCCAGGTGTGGTGGCACGTGCCTGTAATCCCAGTACTTGGAAGGCTGAGACAGGAGGATCACAGGCTCGAGGCCAGCTTCAGCAACTTAACAAGACCCTGTTTCAAAGTAAAAAATAAAATAGGGCTGGAATATAGCTTGGAGGTAGAATGCCCTGGGTTCAACCTCCAGTACCAAAAAAAAAAGAAAAATAATTTCCTCTTAACAAGTCAGCCCGCATTTGGATTTGACACAAGAACTCTTATGTTTACAGCATCTGAAAACATCAAGGGCAAAATTGAGAAGAATGTAATCCTATGTCAATAGTGTCCTCTCCCCTCTCAGAGCATGAAGGAAGCACATGCAACGCTTTGGGGGGGGAGAGGTTAATATGAAACTTGGCCCCAAGGAATTCCCTCAGGTTCAACCCCAAAGAACACAAAGTCACAAGGAAAAATTGCAGAATATATGAGGAAAAAATTTCTCAAGTCAAGAAATTCAGCAACTGCAGAAATATTTCTATAAAAACCATAGTTACTATAATGACCAGAAACAGAATAGGAAAACAATGCTTAATATCTTTAAAAAATTATAGTGAAAGTATCAAATCTTTACTAAAGAACAATAGGCTACAGGTGAAAAACTAGGACGGGTTGAAAAAGAATCACCAGATAAAACATCTAGAAATAAAATATACAAAAAGTAAAAGTACCAAAAACAGGTTAGTCAAAAGATTAGGAACAGTTGGTGAGAAAAACTAGTGAAGTGAGAGAAAGATACTGAGAAATAATTCAGAAAAGAGCATAGGTAAAAAAAAAGAAATACATGTATTTTCAGTGAAAAGATATTCTAAAACTTAAACTTGTTTGAGAGTCTACTAATTTAAGACCTTAAGAAAGAATGAAGTCAGTTCAAGGAAAGTTTTTAATATTAAAATGAAAATACAAAAAAAAAATGAAAATACAATTTTTTATGTTTAAAGAGAATGCTAAAATATGAACAATAATTAGTGGAGTGGGAAAATTTTTCATTTAACATAAAATTAATTGAAACTACATTTTAAATATAGCTTACAGTATTCATTCTATTTAAAAATCTTGAGAGACTAAATTTACTTGATTAAATTATGAAATATTTTGAAATCTATTTAAATGAAGGCAGAGTTTCAACAAATTTATTTGATAATCAAAATGGATGTATAGGCATATATTCTGTGTTAATATATTCATTCTCTTTTTCAGTTCTCAAGCAATTTTAAAATTTAGTACCTACTGTACATGATATATAAAACATCTCTTGAGAAATTATAATTAAGTTATAAATCATTCAGCATTATGCAAATTATATAAAGGAAGACCTGATCAATAAATATGACTAATCCTCAATTAGTCAATCCACATATATTATGCCATTGTCTGGCTAGTATGAGATACACACTGCAGAGGACACAGGGAAGTAGAAGATATCCATGAATGACATCCAAAGGATTTAGATTTAATTAAGAAGACAAGAGTACCCACTTATTTAGAAATTAAAGAAAATAAAAGAGAATAAATAGTAAATGCTAAAATGCATGTAAAAATAAAAATGCAATGTGAATACTCAATTATTTCAAAAACATCATAATCTTATCATATAGGTTTAAAACTAATTGGATTAGGTTCAGATTCTCAAATTTAAAAGTTTATACTTGGAAAGCTGATAGAGGAGGATTGAAGGTTGAAGGCCAGTCTCAGCAACTTAAAACATCCCTCAGCAACTTAGTGAGACCCTGTTATCAAATAAAAAATAATATAGAGCTGGGATAGTAGCTCAGAGGTAGAATGCCCCTGGGTGCAATCCTGAGTACCACAAAAAATAAAAAGTTTAAATTTATTCGCTACCTTAAATTGTTTGCTTATAAATAATCATATTCCTATTCCCATTCTCTCCTTTCTCTTCTTCTCCCCCGCCCCTTTTTCTTCTTGTGGATGAACCTAATCACATGATAATTGCTTAAAGTGTAGAGAAAATGTCTGAAATGCTGTTTACTAACCTTTTAATTAATTTGCCTTTTAAATAGATTTGTTTATGTATATTCAACATGAAAATAATCCCTTCTAGATATTATTGAAGTACATATGTAGTTTTGTATAAATTCTATGAATTTCATATGAATTCTATTACACAGATCATGAAGAACAATAGCTATGTACATTAAACATACCATCATTTACTTCAGCCTCTTAAGTCCTATTTCAGTTCTGATAAACACAATTTATTTGGAGCTCTCATAATTAATTTGAAGTATAGATGCTAAAGCCCAAATTGAATATGATTAGATTTTTCTATAAACTAGCTGACTTGCTTGTTCCAAAATGATCACCATGCAGTCATACTAACCATGACAAATTATCCACCTTGAAGAGTTATTGAGCATACCAGTTCATGTTCAGTAGTTGTTCGTTTATATGGCTCTATGACTTGGTCTACTATATAGATATTACAAATTACCAATTACTTCACATTTTTAATAAAAATATTGTTGGGTAGGAATAATAATAAATGATGAATTATAACTGAAAACTCCTTATAAATCCTGAGAACTAGAAGTAGAAAAGAAGGAAAAGTATATAGTGGGTGATATTTCCATAGCTTCTTGACTGTGAAGATTAATTTGAAAACAATTTTGAGTTCAGAATATGATGATATTGCTGGGCATGGTGGCACACACCTGTAATTCCAGTACTTGGGAGGCTGAGGGTCGCAACTTTAAGACCAACCTCAGCAACTTAGCAAAGCCCTCGGCAACTTAGTGAGACCCTGTTTCAAAATAAAAAATAAAATAGGGCTAGGGGTGTAGCTCAGAGGTCGAATGCGCCTGTGTTCAATCCCCAGTACTACTAAAAAAAAAAAGGAAAAAAAAAGAAAGAGAGAAAGAGAGATGATGGTGTCCCTCAAATATGGAGGTGAGGTGTATATCCAAGCTGGAAACAAAACGGGGAGAGGGGGAATCTTTGATCTTCCAGTTGACGTGGTCACTGATGAAGCTTCTTCATGAATCTTTACAAACATACAATTGATCTTCAGAATGAACCATTCCTGGGAAACAAAGTAGAGGGTCAGGATGATTGAAAAGGGTTATCTACAAATACATCCAACTCACCTCTTTAGAGAATATAATGGAAAGTTCCTGAAGGTGAGTCATAATTTATGGTATTTATAAGTGAAGTTCCCAGGAAAAAGTAACTACTATATTTCTAGTTTCTAGAAAGGAGTAATTAGTAAGTGACAATGGGTGACTTTTTTGGCTTATTTGTTTTATATTATCCTAAATACAAATTCAAGTAAAACAACTGTAATAGAAGGTAGGATGGAAACAACAAAGGTGTCTTAAAGATTCCAGACCAAAATGCCAGCATTAAAACAACAATGTTAAGTATCTATAAATGGAGGCAGTTGGGCCCATACAGGCTGGCAAATATTACATTTAAGTGAAAAAGGCACCAAAATGCTTCCTCCTCTATTAAAAACCTAAAGAATTTTAATTTAAACTTAATTACAGTTTTAAGTAATACATTACATATTAGTTATCCAGTCTCCAAGGACATGCAAAATAATGTCCTGCTACAGGAAGCTGGTTCAGCATTGACTAGTTGCCAACTGTCCAACTAAGGGATTTTTAAAGGGACCAGTATGTAGAGGCTTAAAAAGGTAGAGGAAATAAAATAATATATATGTATAAGTAATTAGCATAACTTCTATTATAATTCCCTGTGAAACCATAACATTTATAATGAAAGAGAATCACTGTGAAAATTGGAAAGCATTTTTTCAGTCTTTAAGGATGAGAGAATAGATTATCATTTTATAAAAACATGCTAAGTAACTTCAATCAAGAAAATACTCAAGTTTAGAGATTCATGTCCTTATGACTCACAAATCTTTTCTAATTTATTCTTACATGTCCATTTCTTCATAAAAAAAATGATGAATCTAGAAGTTAAATCATAAATGATGAGTAGTGCTATCTAAATTAATTTATAGGCTAAACACAGAAATTTCTCACATGCAAAATGTGTCATTTATATTTATTATTTTCAAATGTTATATGTGCATAATATAAGTAACTGAACTCAAAACACAGGAAATAATCATTCCTAAGGGTCTAATGTTGATTATGAGCCTAGACCTCTTGGCCAGTCTTCAACAAATAAGAAACTTTAATCAACGGCCATTTGCACAAGTTCCAGATGACCAGAAACTGAACAGAAACCAAAGTAAAATTTCCACTGGGCGAGTCCCATGTAGCCTGAATTTTTGCTCCTAGCAAAGTAACAGAGTTGTAATATACCTCCCTCTTGCAATAGTATTTTGCATGTTATCATATGGATACCATTTTTAAATATAAATGCTTACATAAATAGAAAACTATACTCAATTTAAATATTTGTTAAGAGTAATAAGACAGGTACTTTTAAATTTGTATTCCTGTTCCCCATACTCATTCTTCTCTTCCCATAGCAACCATTATAAAGTGTCTGATGCACAAACTTTTGTTGTAGGAATTCTTATGAGATGTGTATTGTGGGTTTTATGTCTATATATTTAAGTTTATAAAAATATTTTGTGCTAGCCGGGTGTGGTGGCGCATGCTTGTAATCCCAGTACTTGGGAGGCAGAAACCGGAGGATCTGGGTTCGCGGCCAGTCTCAGCTACTTAGTGAGGCCTCCGCAACTTAGTGAGACCTGGTTTCAAAATAAAGGATAAAAAATAGGGCCGAGGGTGTAGCTCGAAGGTAGAATGCCCCTGGGTTCAATCCCCGGTACCACAAAAAAAAAAAAAATTTGTGCTAAAGTTCCTTCTACTTGTTTGTTTTATTTTAATACAATATTTCCAGGATCTGTTGGTATTTCTATGTTACATTTAGACAGAGATAGCCAGCTTCTGTGACAGCCCCCAATGACTCAGAAATCACGTGGTTGTGGGAGGCAACCACAATGAATGTGTGCTCAACTGGATTCAGTACACATGAAGCCATGTGATTTCTAAGTGTAGGCTATAAAAGGCCAAATGACTTCTGTCTGATTCTCTGTGGGTCTTGAAGTCTAGGAATCACATTGGGAAGAAGGCCAGGTCACAGGAGAAGCCACATGTAGGCATTTCAGTCCACAACCCCGGCCAAAGTCTTAACCGGGAGTCAATTTCAAACACTGTAAATGTGAGTCAGTGTTGAGATCGTTCTAGTCTGTGAGTAGCCCCAGCTGAGGCAAGTGGAAGGAGGAGTGCTGTCCTTGCTTAACTTCAGATCTGTGTGTGTGCGTTTGGGAGCTCTGAGAAGCAAGTGTCAAGTAGAGATGAGATATGCAAGAGATTTGTGGGAAATGCCTGTGAAGGACAAAGAGCACAGGAGGACTGAGCCTTCAGACTGGGATGCAAGTGTGACATGTCTGAAAAAAGAAAAGGAAGAATGGGGATTGGGTAAGAACTTCAGACTACATTGTGTTTCTGAAAAATTCCTGGCCAGGTTGATGGGGGGGGGGCTGGGGGACTCTAAGCAAAGGTTGCCTGTAAAAGACACTACTTCACTTTGCTGCGTTGAGATGTTGGTGGTGGGAAAATCTGGAAAAGGATGGCCTTGGTGTATAAACACCACAGTGCATTCTATGGCAACTAGAGGAAATCAGTTAACCATTCTCTACACAGAAGACTTTCTTGATGGCTGTCATCGTCCACTCCTTTCAGTGCACAGATCCACTTCTCCATGGACTTCACCTCCTGAGAGGGCCTTCCTTCTTAAAGTATACTCTTCTGATGGTATAAGACACTATTGGTTTTCTCCTACCTTTGTGCAGTTTTCTTAGCCAATTCAACTTCCTCTGAATACCCATTTAAATAAAGGGTCTCATCAGGAACTTTCACTGGTCCCCCCCTCCTACAGATGGACATTAGTAGAAGAAACTAGAACCCTCATTCATGCAGTTCTCAGGGCTACGATGAGTGTTCATTATCTCCTTCCTTTACTATCCACTATATCCATTCATCTCTCATCTCTGCAGGTCATGATGTTGACTGTGTGTGTGTGTGTGTGTGTGTGTGTGTGTGTGTGTATAAATATATGGAGAAGGAGAGGAAGAATGATAGAGACAGATTATAAAGAACTTGCACACATAATTATGGAATCTGATGTGTGATGTGTATATATATATGTGTGTGTATATATATATATATGTGTGTGTGTGTGTGTATGTGCATATATATATAAATATATGGAAAAGGAGAGGAATAAGGACAGAAAGATGGAGACAGATTATAAAGAACTTGCATACACGATTATGGAATCTGAGAAGCCCAAAGATCTGCTGCTAGCAAGCTAGAGACCCAGAAAAGCCAATGTGTAGTTTCTGTTCAAAGGTTAGCAGGCTAAAGACCCAAAAAATGTCCAACATTTCAGTGTGTGTCTAAAGGCTGGAATAGACTGATGTTCCAGTACAAACTGTCATGCAGCAGGAGATCCCTCCAATTGAGGGAGAGTCCACCATTTTATTCTATTTAGACCTTCAATTGATTGGATGAGGGCCACTCTCATTAGGGAGAGCAAACTGCCCTACTTATTCTAGCAAGTCAAATACTAACCTCATCTTAAAATATCCTCATAGACAGATTCAGAATAATGTTTGACCAAATATATGGGTACCCTGTGGCCCAGTCAACTCGATGAATAAAACTAACCATCACAGTGACTAATGGTGTAGCAATCCACACCTTTGTTCCTGAAGGGGCTGAGCTCTTGATAATCATACTGTTCTCAGGCCAAGGTTGCTGTGCATGTCCATTCACAATCATGACTAGGAAAGCATAGTACCTCGAGGTATCTAAGCTGACATCCTGGATTCACCACATATTCTTCCTTGTCAGAATTTCCTTCAATAGTAATCATTTTGTCTGCATGATATTAACTTTATTTTTAAAAAATATGGTGCAGAGAATGTACAAGAGAATGTCTCTCTTGTCCAGTTCTTTGCTGTATGAAGTTGAGAGTTCAATATTTTCAATGTTTACTTCACTAATTCTAACCTCCTTCATAAGCCATAAGATCTATTGCTTCTATGGCAATCATTTCCTTAAGCCTCTGAGAAGAGCAACAAATTGTGGGACAAGTGTCCCCTATACTTTGTTCTTTAAATATTGTGATACATTTTTGTCAAAGCCTGATTAATAAAGTTGAGGCATCCTATTGATGTCAAAACTATTCCATGACTCCTTTAATGGAGTTATGTCACACCAGATACTGCACATACTATTTGAGAGGCAAAAAATACCACTTAGGATCTTCCTAATCAATAACACTAGAGGCTAAAGAAACTACTTAGATAGTATCTTCCTAATCAATAACAATAGAGGAATGTCTGGGAACATTATCTATTATCAAGAGAGGCTTGTTTGCAAGACTTTCCTTCTTCATGTACTCTATTATAAATAACCACAAAGATAAAACCTCCTATAATCATCAAACACTTGCTTCACAAAAGACTTTTCAATGATCTCTTAAGGGTTATGCAGTTTGGGGAGACATATGTCAATAAAAATTTAATAGTATCACAGAATTTCTACTGAAAAATGTTAGCCTGTCTTTGGTTATGTTAGGTATTTAGCACTGTTTTCTTCCAGTTATCTGAAATAAACCTACATGATCACACTCATATCCAAAGATATCCAGTTCCATCAATATTGAAATTTTGCTCTCCATAATAACCACCTTTATCATAGTTTTCTTCAGCTTACTATGGAAGACTTCTGTAGTCAGTATGCAATAGGCAGCTGGTTCACCTCTGGTCTTCAAATTATATGGCCCTGTAGGATTTTTCAATGTGCAGAAGTATCCTGGCCTGTTCAAACTGAGGTCTCTCAATGAATGATCTCTCTCCTTCTTCCCCCTTTTCTTCAGCTCTTTGAAGATGTTCAGTGCTTTCTTGTGTATAACCTTGTCCTCAAAAGCATTCCACAATGAGGTTTTCAATACATGACACATAGTTATTTCTCAATTTTTTCAAAAATATTTTGCCGTGTTTAAGCCAAATGGTAATTCTTTATGGTACCAACAAGACTTTTCATATTTTTTCTCACTTGTATAAAATCAGTGCATGATTGCTAAATGAAGACACATGCATTGTCAAGCTTATGCCTTTTATGAATTCTCCTATCTCAATTCAAGTTAATATAGTTAAATGTTGGTATCCATAGGAGACTAGTTCCAGAAATCTACTCACATAACAAAATCTGAGGATGCGCAAGTCTGCTACATAAAATAGTGGAATATTTCAACATAGTCCTGTATACTTTAAATCATCTATTGATTACCTGTAATACCTAATACAATGCACATACCAGGCAAATAATTAGTATACTCTTTTGCTTGAAGAATAACAACAAAAGAAAAGCCTGCACATGTTGGTAACACATGCAATTTTTCTGCATATTTTCAATCTGTGGTTGGCTGAATCCAGGGATGCAGAAACAATGGATATGAAGGGTTAAGGCACTTAAAACTCTTCTTCCAATGGATGGGTTTTATTCCTAGACCTCAGGCAAGCCTTATTTCTTAAAAGACATTTTCACTTAAGAATGTAAAGAAGACAATAGATAATGCACAACACTTTTAAACACTGATCCTATTAGAAGAGCTAGGATCTGACTGAAACACGATCTACAACCTCTCATTCAGACTCTTGAGCAACTTAGACCTTTTTACTGGTACATTTCACTGTTTTCAATTTAGATAATGAGTGTGGGGGAAAATTTTTCAAGTAGTTATAGAGAATATGTGGTTAAAAGTTCAGATAACCAGAGGTACATGTAGACTTGCAGCATCCTATGATTCATTGATGACTCACTCACATGGAAAGACTGCATGTTTTTATTTGGGTCTTTAAGCAAGTGTGAGTGGGGTACAGCTGTCAAGAGAATTTGAGTTCCTAGAGTGTGGGTGGAACAATGCTTTCAAAACCAGAAAAAAATACTATTTACATTGAAAAATATGAGACTGGTGGGAAAAAGAGAGATTGACCTGAAAGATAAGAAGACTGAAGGAGTGTCCTGTCATAAAAGCAAACAGAAGAGAGATTATATAACAAATTATGCCAAAATTTTGAGAAAATATCAAGATTGATTTTCACATGGAAGGTCGGGACATCCCTTAATGATCCTAGATTTTAATGGTTGGCATGTTATTTCAAATAACCTTTCCATTTTTTATATATCATAGATAATGATAAGGGAAAATTACTTAGTTATATTTTGTTAGGGAAGAACATTTTCATATCAAACATCAAATAGTGACTTCTGATGGATGCCAAAGAGGGGAAAAAATAAACTTGTCTTTGGATTATTGTTATTTATTTTGAAACCTGAAGCTTATGCTACCTGGTAAGAATACATCACCACCTTCAAACTACAGACACATGATCCCAGGATCTAGATGGAGTCAAAGAATAGACTAGTAGGTCGACGTACTTCATTTGCATTTAATTTAGTCTTACTTTTACTTCTATACAGCTCAAAATCAAATTTTAAGCCAGGTGTGGTGGCACATGCCTATAATCCCAGTGCTTTGGAGTATTGCTGGTTTGAGGCCAGTGCACAATAACTTAGGGAGGCCCTGTTTCAAAATAAAAAATAAAGAAGGGCAAGGGATATAGCTCAGTGGTAGAATGCCCTTGGGTTCAATCCCTGGTACCACAAAACAAAACAAAATTTTAGTTTCTGAACTTCTCTTCCACTCTAGTCCTATATTTGTAACTGCTTAGTTTACTTTCCCATATGATATTACATTGCTACTTGAAATACCAATAACTACCAAATCATATTCTTCCCAATAATTCTGTTTAAATTAACATGCACTCATACAGTGTCCAGTTACCCTGGCTAAAAATGTTGGTCTTCTTTGACCTATCCTCCCATGAAAAATCCATTGCACCTTAAAATTAGTCACCAAGTTATGTTAGTTCTAACTTCTGAGTATTTTTTTCACTTAAGCTCTCCTTTTAGTCTCTATTGATAGCATCCTACATTAAACCTTCATAATTTCATACCTAGGCCAATAAAACTGGTACATAAGCTTCTGGTGCCTCTTCTTTCCCCATCGCCACTGCCATCTCTCTGTTTCAATCAGCTTTTTTATTGCGGAAACTCTAATACCTGACAAGAACGACTTAGAGGAGGAAACGTTTACTCAGGCTCACAGTTTCAGAGACAGCTGGCTCCAAGAAAGAAACTATGGTGGCAGGGCACTTGGAAGAGAAAAGCTGCTCTCCATCATGGTGTCTGGAAGCAGAGAGAGTAAAAGGAGGGAACTAGGCACATATGAAGTCCCTGAGACCACACCCCCAGTGACTTACCTCCTCCAGCCATGTGCTGCCTCTGAACTTTGCTGCCTTGGGGACATGCTTTCAACACATGAGGTTTTAGGGGAATATTCTAAGCCCAAACCTTAACATTCTACCTTATGTTAATTGGTTTACTTGGTTTATAATTCTCTTGGGTTTTGTGGCCTCTAATATTCTTCTCAATGTCTATATGTCCCTTGCCTTCTCTCCCACCAGCATGCTGAATGTCTGGTGTTCCCTCCATATTCTACTCACTAAGTCCAGTATGCTCTGATGCTCTCCCACCGCAGCTCCCAAGCTCATACTTCCTCTTTTTGGCATGCTCTTCCATCATACTCAGATGTCAAAGTCCTTGACTATGCTAGAACATTCTCCCAGTGATGTGCAGCCAACTTGAAGAACTTTAGCAGAAAAAAAATTGGCTTTCTTCAATCTGAAAAAAATTCCAACCTAGCTGTTAAGGGAATACAAATGGAGTAGTGGACATTCATTTGACAAGGTAGATAGCTAAATCCATTTTAGTAATGAGTAGCATTAAAAAATATTGCAGTCCTGTGGTTGTCACATGCAGAAATCATATTTATCTTCCAAAAACTAGACTAAGACTTCCTTTGTATACCCAAACAAATGGGATAGCTCCTTTCTCTTTACTTCCACATAGTAAGCTTTGTATTACATTTATGTGGGTTATTCTTGTTTTATATCTTCTTTGAGATCATAATTACTAGATCGAATGTAGCTTTATTTTTAAAATTACTTTAATACTTAAGCTATAACTTTTATCCCCTCTGCTGCTAACAAAACAGTACTCTGTATCCACAGTTTAATTTTCAACTAGACCAAAAAGAGTAGGAAACAGTGACCACCCACCTACATCCATCTTCCCCACCATACTTCTGAACCTTTATCCCTCTAAAACAAAAAGGAGGTCATGACAGAAAAAGGAAGAGTATCCCCCAATATATCTTAATTCTGATTCATTTAATTTGCTATATACTTTTTACTCCTTCTGTTTAAAATCCTGAACAATTATTCAACCTTAAGCACTTTCATCTTCCAGTTTCAGTTTTATTTAATAATCCAAATCTCCTTACTTACCAAACTTGCATTTTAATCAAATGAATCCTACATTTTTCAGAAGAACAATGCATACAACTTGTTTTCAACAGATGATTTCTTTGTACTGGGCAAGATAGCCTAGGGTGAGTTGGCCATGGGGTGGTAGTTCTGGTGATGACTAGAACTAGGTGTATATTTCTAGAATTAGATAGAGTCCCATTTGCATGAGGGGTTTTTCAAGTGACTTGGTGGGACGGGGAGGAAGCAAGATAGATCACATTTCAATCAACATGTACTAGAGACAGAGCAGATGAACACTATTCAAAAGAAGATCAGAGGGTGGAGTCTTTGGTCAAGTTTATTAGCAGCACCAGGGAGAGCTTCTTCTGTATGTGAGTCTCCACATGTAGGAAACTAATGGTCAGTTCTTTTACTACTGGCAGCTAGGATTCTTTCAAATGGACCTGATTCACAAAGGTAGTCCATCTGACAGCATAGGCATCAGGCCTGTTTAGTCATATCTCAATCCGCAGTGGAGGTTCCATTCTCTCATTCATCTAAAAAATTATTGGGGAAATCCAGGTAGATTTGGAGCTCAGTTTAGAAATTAAAATTCACCAAGTGCTGTGTGCATGTATGTCACTATCACCATGAACTACATTATGATGTGGAACTATAATGGACCAATAAAAGTATAAAAACACATAGATTCTCCATATCAGAACTAACAAAATTAAAAGTATTTTTTAAAAACTAAAAAAAAAGAAATTAAATTTAGAAGGTTAATTTGGGAAAATCACATTCTCTAAAAGTTTCAATTCTTCTTGGTCAAAGTTTTCTGTCTCCATGATACAACCACCTGGAGGTGATTATCTAGGGCTATTCTTTCCTTCCCAGAGCAGCCCACATTAATGACTGGCAGGTTCAGTGTTATGGAGGCCAACTTCTCGTTTCCTGTGTCTGGGGATGTCTGAAGAGACATTAGAGCTTCAAACCTCAACCAGGGTAAGCTGAGGCCTTGTTGTGACTATTCTAGACTTCTCGCTTAGCTCATTCCTGCTTCATTCCCCTCTCTCACAGTGTTGTTCCTGAGAACATCCACTGTGGAAAAGACACTAACCACCCTGATAGGTAGAACAATTTAGCCAGCTGACATGAATCAACATCCACAGTGACGGTACAATGGGTGCATGAATGGAGTAGTCGGAGTGATAGGGATTGTGTCTGTAGGCCAAACAATGTGGGTTCTCACTCACCAAGGCTGAAAGAGCTTCTGCTGCTGCAGAATTCCAGCCTGCTAGCAACAGAGACCCATGCTGGCACCTAATATGTCACTCTCCTGTGAGGGAACCAATTAGTCACTTGGCAAGTCTATTTCAGTTGAACCCTTCTACCTTGGGAAGGGGCATAGTATATTTTTGTTGGTAAAAGATATGTATTTCAAGTAAGACTATGACTTGTTTATACACAGAGCCTCAACTGGCACCACTATCCAAGGGCCTTCCATAATATACTGGTGCATCATCCCCTATAACTTTGCATCAGATGTATGAGCTTTGGTCCTGTCTTAATGGTGTTTTATGTCTCCTGTATATGAATATCCAAATCTCTTTTTATGTTCGGAAAATTCTCTGAAATTATTTCTTTGAAGAGGTTTTTTATACCCTTGGTCTGTGCTTCTAAACCTTCTTCAATGCCTTTTATTCTTAGATTAGGAGCAAAGGTAGTATAATAGTGAGCACATGACCATGAAATCCGTTGCTCCTATGACATGCACACACATAGAAGCTGCTATCTCCATAGAGCATATAATGGTTTATTAAAGGTAGAGCTGAGGTGTCAACTTGGAGAGGATAACCTGCATTTAGGTGCTATCCTTCAGAACATAGTATACACACTAAGTCAATAACTGTTATATAGTGGAAAGATCCTAAAGGATAGAATACATCAGTCTGGAAACCAAATTGAAATAGGATTCGCCCTGCTTACCATGATTTTTAATGACCCCTTTGAGGAATTTGTTTCTCAACTCTGCATTTCTTTCACCAGGGGATACCAAAAGAGTCTGTTGAATTTTAAGCGATAGCTCTTGCCTGGCATTCTCTATTCCTTGTGCTAAGGCATCAGAAAGCAAAAAGAGAAGTTGCCGTCCTGGCAAGAGTCATTGATTGAGATCATCAAGGGTAAGGGTGTTGTCACACAATGGGGATAAGAAGGAATGTTTGGCACTCAGGTGGTCAACTAAGGTGCTTCTTGGCACTCCCTTGACCAATATTAATGGAAAATGGACACGTGCAGCATCCTCAAAAGAGCATGGTTGGAATGGGGATGTAACTCAGTGGTAGAGTACTTGCCTAGCATCTGCAAGGCCCTAGTTTTGATCCCCTGCACCATGAAAAAAAAATCATTCTAAGCTGGAGCTTGGATCTCTAAGACATGAGAATTGTGATCACTACTATATAATCCATGCAGACAAGCACACTTGCTAGAAAATGAGGCATCTCTAGTATAGATAGGAGGGAGGTGCTGAGTACCAGTAGTGGTTTTGAGACCAGTTGTAGCCAGAAGAGGATATGGATCCTCCACTAAACTTTCCTGAAGAAAAGAGGCCCACTCGAGTCCAGAAGGAAGAATCAGACACACATGTAGAACAAGTGGAGCAAGTAGCTCAATGTTGGACTATTAGGGATGTTTGGCTGTTAGGCCTAAATCCTCCCTTCCAGACTTAAGAAAGCATTCTGCAGCAGCTGGAAAATTTGTAGATGGCTTTCAGCTCTGTTCTCAGCCATTTTTAGAATTATCACCAACTAAAGAAATACAGTAGTCTTGCCTCTCAGAGGAGACTACATCCAATGGCTAGTAAACACGGGACAATCAAGTGTAGGCCACCTCAGCTTACATTGGGAAAACCCTGACAGGCCATTCCAGCTTAGAAATAGAGCTGCCCACGAGGCTTGGCTAAGGCTCTTTTTGCATTTGTATCATAGACCAAATACTCCCTCTGCTCAATCCTTCTTGCTGCCCTTTCCAAAGGACACCCTAATGAGATTCCCCCATTTCAATGTCCGCTTCATGGGGTACTCTATCTGTGACGTCTACCCACAGTGAGTGAATGAGATATCTTTATGGATCATATAAGCTTTTGTTAATGACTAAAGCAGACATAACCCTCTAGATTGAGAAAGAGATTCCCATTATACTATATACTTAGTTATATCATCAATGTGTTCATTTGTTGGAAAAGTATATGTTCTCTGGACTGATTCCCATTTGCCCCAATAGGGATGTGGATATATGCATTTGAAAACAACCCCTTAAATGTGAAAATATGTTAATATTAAAGAGAATTAAAGTTATAAAGTCTTAACATCCATATACTGCAATTATAGCCAAATATTACATCACATATATAATTTAATTTTTAACCAAAACATCCCAGAGGTTTCAGTTTCAGAAAGATCATTACTCAATAGAATAAACTCTCCATTATCTATCATGATCAGGAAAAGGAATTCATTGCTTAATCATATTCTTCTTAATAGATATTCCATATGTACTATGTTTGAATTATAATTTTCAAGTAATTAGAACACATCAATATACATTTAACATTCAGGTGACTATGAAAATAATCTAACAGCTTTTTATGATTCAGGTCATTTTAGGATTTTGTTATATTACAAGTTTATCAATATGGACAGATATTGTAATTTAGACTCACAAGAACAATTGTTAAGGGAAATTTCTGACTGATCTGATGTTGGATCCCAGAATAAATATTATACTGTTATAATACAGTGTGAATTACATGTTCTAGGTACAAAGACCACTAGAGACCATCATGCTACATCTTAGTTGTATTTCACAATTGAAAAGGAAAATACCAATTGTTTGTTTAACCTTCAAATTATAAACTAGTTGCTTAATATGTATGATTTAAGAATAATTGGGAGAGTATTAAAAGTGAGCAGCAGCAGTAAACAAATGTAAACTTGTAGTAGGCCAGCATTGAATGTCACGTGTATCCACCCATTGGCTCCGTAGAAACCACCCGCAATATGAAGCACCTTCATTAGCATCTTTGCTCACAAAAGAAGACAAGTTTACTCTGACATATTCCCTTTGAACAGCTACAACTCACTTTGCGAATACACCTGACATGCTCTCTATATCATTTCAGTGCTCACCCTACCATGTTGTCAAGGAAACAGACATCATCATCACTTAGGAAGTGGTGAAAAGAATTGTGTAAAAGAACAGTAGTATATTATATAATTTGTTGGATAAGCGTGTCCTTCTCAAAGGGACAACTTCAAGAGTTTCCCATGTTAATGAAACAAATCCAAACTCACTACAGAACACATCAGAGCATGAGATATAAGATGCGATGAGCAATGTTCACTCATGACAGAATAATAGCCTTCTATTTACAGACAGATTTCTGTAGGAAATACCCACTATACACAACCTGTGAAATGCTATGTTCACACTTGAAAATTATAAACCTGACTCGATTCAGTGAGTCAGTCATTCTTTTTTTAAATCAATAACTAAAAACAAGTATATAAGTAATTGACTAAATGCAACAATTTATTTTAAGTTATAAACTCATTTGCTTGGGAGACCTGTTTTTATTAAAGACCATATATTGAAATGACTCAGGTTCTAAAGTCAAATATTCGTGTAATCAGATTTCAGCTAGCTTCCAAAGGGAGAGAAAAGATGGCATGTTCAGAGCAGCTCAGAAATCATTTGATGAAGGGATTATTTGCAGAGGTGTGGGAAGATTGAGAGAAACAACAAGGGTTGGTGAAGGACCCAGGAATTATCAAGAGTGGAAAGTCATTACTACCCACAAGGACTCAAGGAACAGTGTTACTGGGATGACTCAAGGAACAGTGTTACTGGGACATGGGAAGAACTTAATAAACGCTCAACAGCAGCTCCAGCCTCAAGAAGAAGTAGAAACTCTACAGTGAGGCAGGAAAATGGAAGGGACTGGTAATAGGGTAGGGAAGATAACTTAATTTCTTTCTTTTTTCTCCCTTAAGGGTTCTGCAGATATGTCCCCTTGGTTGAAACCAACCAGAAGCCAGGAGCAAAAGAGCCTGGACATTACAGTTTGAACAGTCCAGCCTCCCAGAGCAGCAAAGAGTACAAGGTTGATCTGGGCAAGCAAATGGAAAATGATAACCAACATATTCACTTATTATATTACCTAAGGCACATTACTTAAGCAATGCTTCGGTTTCATCACCTTGAAAATATAATTAATAATACCATTTCCTTCTAGAGATATTGTGGAAATAATACATGAAAATGACTAGAAAGTCATAACTAACCTTACCCATTATTCTTTTCCAAGTCAGTTTATTTATGAAAAAATGTCATAATATTCTTGCCATGAGATATACAGAGAATAACTTCTGAAGTTGAAATTTTAGAAGGCATTCAAAACAGAAAGGCCTAAACATATACAACAATGTTGAAATTAAATAGAACATTAGCTCAATGTGTTTTGCCTTCTTCAAAAAAGAAAATGCTTTTCAAATTTTAAGAAGTGATTCCTTCTTAGTTGCACAATGTGTAAACACAGTCTTTAATTTGAATCTCTCTGCACTAGCAAATCAACTTCTTTCACATTTATAGCCAGTTGGGGTCTGTGATCCGTAAACGATCCCCAGGACCTGTGAATGAACTACTCTACATTGCAATGTATGGGATTAAGGATCTTAAAAGAAAATGATTATTCTGGATTATCCAGAAGGGCCCAAGGGAATCACAAGGGTCCTTCTGGGTGGGAAGTGGGGGGTCAAACTTAAAGGAGGACACATGATGATGGGAGCAGAGGTCGGAGTGGTTCAGGAAAGGGATCAGGAGTCAGGAATGTGTGAAAACTCTGGAAGCTAGAACAGGCTGGGAAATGAGTTCTCCCCCTCGAACTTCCGGAAGGAATGCAGCCTTACCGACATCTTGAATTTAGGATTTCTGACTTCCAGAATTATAGGATGGTAAATTTGTATTATTTTTAGCCACTAAATTCATGGTTATTTGTTACATCAGAAATAAGATACTAATACAGTGTCTGTGCTAATAGTTTCCCTCTGACGCCCCAGGTCCATTTTCCCACTCTTCTCCAGCTTGGTCCATGCCACAAGAGGCAAACTTCTGGCTTCTAGTTGAGATTGATGAATGGGAGGCACTGGCAGGAAATGGGAAGCTGGAAGAGAGAGAGAAGGGCATTTGTCCCCTTGAGACTTCCAGATCACTAGAGCTTTGGCAGTGGTGTTGGTTCTCAACAACTGTTACTCATGATGGCATCCTCCCTCCCACAGCTTCCTGGATTCCAGACCCAAGGGTGACCCTAACTCCCCACTGCTGCTGGTTTCAGGGCCTTCACTATCCCTGCTGATTCCCTTGACCCTGTCCACACTTCTGTAGCTAGATCCTTCTTGAGCTATTCTCCAGCCAACTCCTTTTACTGTGCTGTCTGTATGCTACAGGGTACTGTCTGAAGCAACGTAGAATATCTTTTTCATAACTATTTATTTAGGACTGAGATGGCTGAGTCTTAAAATTCCCCTTGAGGTCCTCTGAAGGAATACCAAACATAAGAATGTTTAAGACGGTTCAAGGGCCTACCAGTAATTCAAGTTTAAATTTCTTCATCTTTCAAATTGAGTTCTAACACAGCTGCCTAACACACTCTAGAAAAACTGAATCCTCCTCATTTAACAGCAATGACAAAAAGCACATATGGTAGCTGTTCTTGTTTACATACAAAAAAACATTGATTTTTTTTTAAAGTTAAACATTTTTTGAAGGTTAAAAAGACCTCCAAAAAGCAAAAAAAAAAAAAGTGTTTTAGTCACTTTTCTAACTAATTAGCAGACACTTAGTGAAATTACACAATTTATTGCAATATGAAGGTCAGTCTAGTATAACAGATCATTACAGGAAAAAATGACTGACTAATAGAATTTAATTTTTAAAACATATGTGCCCACCAGGAGCACATTTATTTTGTTTATGACCTATCAAAACTATTATTATCACTGCTATTAGAAACTATATTGATGCAAAGCCAAATAGTTGAGTGATCAAAAATATTTTGTCAACCTTCCAAAGATTGGTTATAATACAAAAGTAAATATCCACAATGATTGCCATTTTACACCTGACACTGTGTATATAGTCAGACCAACTTAAGCTTAAGAAAGAGCTGAGTCGGGCTGGGCGTGGTGGCGCACGCTTGTAATCCCAGCACTTTGGGAGGCGGAGACCGGAGGATCCTGGTTCGAGGCCAGCCTCAGCTCTCTCTCTCTCTCTCTCCCTGTCTCTCTCTCTCTCTCTACCTAGTGAGGCCCTCCACAACTTCGTGAGACCTGGTTTCAAAATAAAGTATAAAAAATAGGGCCGGGGGTGTAGCATGGAGGTAGAAGTCCCCTGGGTTCAATCCCCGGTACCGCAAAAAAGAAAGAGCTGAGTCAAAGTTGCCATAGAAGAAAACTTCTTCTGTGTGGCACTTAAATCGCAAACATTCACAGTGCATTGAATTAGATAAATTAGTAATGTATCATAGTTCTTAAATCTCTCCACCAGTCCCCGCAAATCAGTTAAATAACTCTATTTCATACAAATCCTGAAACCCTCTCTCCATCTCACAGATATCAGACCCTACACATTAATTTATGCTCTTCAGGCATAAAAATATCCTGGGAAATAAAGTCAATGATCTCCACCCAAAGGGCTTGAGATTTTTCACGTAAGTTAAAAATCACTTTTGGTTACCATGTTTCTACCTCAGTTCTTAACTCTACTCCCTCTTCTTACCTTATTCATGGACAAATGTCATAAAGGAGAGGAGGGCTGTGGATGACCTAATGCACATTCCTGGTCCTGGAAATGTCACAGTCTTAAATACAGAGATGCAATGGTGTCAATTCTGCAGTCTCGCTGAAACAAAGATACAGGAACAGGTTTCACTTTCTAGATACTACATAACAAAAATGCCTCAAATCAAAGGATTGTGAGAACACAAAGCCAATTAAACATGCACTAAGACTATATATAATTTTAGCACTTGCATTTAGCTATAAAATAGGTTCCTATCTCTATAGACATATTAAAAGGAAGGATTCATGCTCATACTGTCTGTACTTATTATTTGTTTGAACTACCCTGAGATATCTTCATTAAATTCACTGGTACTTGATAGTAAAATATAATATGCTTTAAGTGAACAAGTATGTGAATGCTTGCATTCCCAAGGTCATTCTGACATTTTACAAAATATTATAATAAATAACTTGTACTTAGCAAAAGAACTAAAGATGGGCCCCTAATTAATATACATAACAATTGGTCCTTGATAAGAAGTTTAGCTTCTCTTCAACTTGATGTGTATTGTATTATAAAATGTGTTAAGCCGGGCGTGGTGGCGCACGCTTGTAATCCCAGTATTTGGATCTGGGATCTGGAGGATCTGGGTTCGCGGCCAGCCTCAGCTACTTAGTGAGGCCCTCTGCAACTTAGTGAGACCCTGTTTCAAAATAAAGAATAAAAAATAGGGCTGGGGGTGTAGCTTGGAGGTAGAATGCCCCTGGGTTCCATCCTCGGTACCCACAAAAAAAAATGTGTTGAGTCTATGTTACAATGTAGCTACGTTATGCCTCACACAATGGGTAATGCATACAAAATATATGTACATCAGTGAATATATGTTCACACTAGTATTTGTTTGCACGATGTATATTATATGATATATTATTTCCCTAGCATCTCTAAGTAATGAGTCTATATATTTCTACAGAGCTATAATAAATCATCAGCAAGTGATTAACTAGAAATTACTTAGTGTATTTCCTATATTTAAGTTTTTGCCATTTATCTAACTTATCTACTTTATCCTTACTAATGCTATTACTATCACTACCACCAATAGTAACACTAAAAATAAATATAATAATGCTATTCCTCCTGCCATAACTATACTGCCTATAGAACCAATCTGCTTTGTATTTACAAATTCTTTTCACATCATTTTTTACATCACTATGTATATTAAAATACAGTTGTCCCTCAGTAACCCATGTGAGATTGGTTACAGGACTTACCCAACCTCTCATACCCAAATCCTCAAGTGCTCAAGTATGTGTGGCATAGAACCTGCACACATCCTCCTGTATACTGTAAATAATCTTCTTTTTTGTGTGTGTGTGTCTGTGTTACTGTAGATTGAACCCAGAGGCATTCTACCTCTGAGCTTCACCCCCAGCCCTTTTTTATTTTTATTTATTTATTTTTGAAACAAGGTCTTGTTAGATTGCTGATATTCTTGCTAAATTGATGAGGCTGGCCTGGAAGCTGCGATCCTCCTGTCACAGCCTCCCAAGTACTGGGATTACGATACAACCCACCTGGCCAACCAATGTTTTTTTCAAATATATCTGTAATTGGTTGAATCTGTGAATGTGAAGGAATGGCTGTATAAAATTAATGGTGGAAGGATGCATTGCAGTAATGGGAAAGGAAAACTATGTTTATTTATGTCTCATCTACTTCTATGTAAGACTTATACCTTACCTTCTCTGGGAAGAGTTTCTCCATTTCTGCTTTCATGAAGTCAGAAGCAGATGCCTGCTTTTGCTGGTTTGGTTGCTTGAAAACAACCAAACTTTAGGCAATATGAGGCTGCCTCAACCCACCAGAAGCATCACCTGAGAGCAAGGACTGTACCACATTGGCCAAATAGAAGTGGAGAACAAAGCGAGAATGGACAGGCCAGGGCCAGAAGAACTCGCCCCACTATGAGAGTCCAAATCATCACACTGGGTGCTTGAGCTCAGTCAGCACCGGCACCGGCATCCAAAATCTGCTCCTCTTAAAATTTAGAGATAGGATGCCTCAGCAAGGCCTAAGGCATCCTGGCCACAGTACCTGACAGCAAAAAAGTGGAGGGTGCAAAAAATCCACTTGTTTCATCATTCTGTCTTACAACAGTAAGTGCAGCTGTTCCGCATTTCAGGTTACAGACTGGGAGTGCAGTGGATGGAACACCTGGCAAGAGCAAAGACCGGGGAACTGAAGAACGGACTTAGCTCTCTTTCAGCTCTAAGCTAATCAAAGCTAATTGCTTGCTCACCTTAAGGGAGGACTCCATGTAAACTGCTCGTTCTGAGGCATCATTCCAGAGCTACAGAGAAGAAAGAAAATGCAGTATCATGCTTATATCACACCTTTTTGAAACACATTGAATGGAGAAATTTGAATTCCCTGTGAATATAGAAATTCAATACAATTAGAGATAATTTTCATTTTCTGACTTTTCTCCTAAAGAAATTACATGTTACCCTAACTAATCCAGATAAGCAACTCACATTCCCTTTCAGATAACTCTGTACTTACTTTATGGACAAGATTTATCACACTAACTTGAAAGACTAGAAATGCCAAAAGTATATATTTTCCAGTGGGAAGTTCAGAATGAATTTGGAAAGGGCCTCGTTATTCAGTGGATGAGAAATAAGGCTGACTATTCAAGTAGAATCTCTCTTCCTCCAACTTTAGAGAGAAAATCATTATTGTCTAGATCTACTTTGAGCTGAGAACGTTTAGAATACGAGTTATGAAGAGAATCTCTGTAAATGCTGGAAGAGCATTGCACTGTTCTTCATTTTGTTTCAGTTGGAAGTATTTATTTGCCCACCCAATACGATTTTCAAAATATAGCTTATTGAGATTAATTTCAAAGATAAATATTTAGAAGGACACAACATACTCAACATATTTTTAGAAGATGTTGATATTAGCAGCAGCAGCTAGTTGTTTATTTTATACAATTTTGAAACAAAGACCAATCATGATAAACCCTATGAGTTCTAACTTTATACTGATTCAAGATGTGATAGTTAATGATGTTTTCTCTTAAAAGTACATGTATATATAAAACATATTTATAAAATATGTATTTCACATATATATGTAGGTATATATAGACATATGAAACACATGCCCTATTCAATATGATAGGATTAATATTAAAATGATGGGGATTTTTAACATTGAAATGTGTCTAATAAAGTCTAGAATTAACAACATTACGTTCCTAAATATATGAATTATGTGTACAAAGACAGTTTGTAATTCTTCCATCCCTAATGCAATGCACTATCTCATTTGTATCTTTGTTTTTTCTTTCCTCAGAGAGATTATCTGGGAGGAAGAAAAATCAGCCCCCGACCTATGGGAACTGGTCTGACACTTACAGCCAAGCCTCAGTATTGCCAGGAGCCAGCCTGGCTCTCTCAGGAAGAGCTTGGAGTTCTCTCGTTGGCAAAAACATTCTCCCAGAACATTACTGTAATACAAGGAAACTGTGACTGTGAAGAAATGATACAATGAACAAGACCACTTCATAATTTTGTCTAAACATAAGACAAAAACAAGGTTACTAAACAAACCACAGAAATACCAGACATCCCCCTCTCCTGGCTAATTCAGGTGATTGCTGCCTTGTAATCAGCTATAGCTTTCTTTTCCTTCTGGTCTTTCCTCCTTCCAGAAAAATACGTATTAAAATAGTCAATCATAGATTCATACCCACTTCCTGATAACATCCAACCCAGAGTGAGAAAATCCCCATTTTTCTGAACTCTCCCTCAAATCACCAATTGTCTACTCTTAACACCCTATTACCAAGGCACTCACCCCACCATTCTCCACAGCACATGATCTCCTTTGTTGCAAAGAGCAATAAACTGAATTTGTTCAACTACAAGTCAATTCCTGGGATCTTTGGCTGGAAGGCACTAACATGTAAAATCTTTACCAGAATGTTATATAGTATGTGATTTCATTTATATGGTAAGTAAGTATATCTGTATAAATATATAATTACACATTTTATTAATATATACAAAACAAGCTGGGTATGGTGGCGAATGCCTGTGTACAGTAACTTAGGAAGATTTCTCTCTCTCTCTCTCTCTCTCTCTCTCTCTCTCTCAATAAGTTATATGTATATATATAACAGAGAAAGATCTTGTTAAGTTATATATATACATATATATGTATATATATAACTTATATATGTATATAAGTGTTATATATATACATATATATATAACTTAACAAGATCTTATAAGATATATATAACTTAGCAAGATCTTATAAGATATATATAACTTAGCAAGAACTTATAACTTATAGATCTTAGCAAGATATATACATAGATAGATGATAGATAGATAGATATACAGATAGATAGATAGAGGTATATATAATACACACGTATATAGGAGATGTAAAAGTGCAGAAAGAGAACTAGAAGGATAACCAGAGAGTGACTAATGGTGTCTACTCTTAGGAAATGAAAAGATATTAGGGTATTTGAAGGAAAGCTTTCACTTTTGATTCTCCTTTAAAAATATTATGACCAAGCTGGACGTGGTGGCACACGCCTATAATCCTAGTACTTGGGAAGCTGAGACAGGAGAATCACAGATTCAAGGCCAGCTTCAGCAACCTCATGAGGCCCTCCACAACCTAGTGAGACCCTGTTTAAAAATAAAAAATAAAAAGTAGGGCTGGGGTGTAGTTCAGAGGTAGAATGCCTCGCCTCTAGGTTCAATCTCCAGTACCACAAAAAAAATTAATGATGACCATATGTTTTTGAATTAGCAGATGTAATTAAGGTCTCCCCAAAAGTTGATGTTGAGCTAATAAAAAGGGGAGATTTTCCTGGATTCATGACTTTATCAGGTGAAATCCCTTGGAAAAAAAGATAAATTTCTGCAGACAGATTTTTCAGCTGGTCTTAAAGCAGCTACCAGCCTTGGTGTGAACTAGGGAGATGGCCACAGGGCTCGGTCCTGAGTGAGTCACTGACAGCAGCCTCTGCCCAACAGCTGGCAAGAGAACAGAGATCTCAGTCATACAACTGCACGGAGATGAAGTCTTCAAGCCATCATAGTCGGAGGCTAACTGCTTCCTTTGCCAAGCCTCCTCATGAGGATGCAGCTAGGATGATACCTTGATAGTGGCCTCCTGAGACGCTGAGTAATGAACCCAGATAAGCTCACATGGTGCCCATGAGATCCAGCTAAGCCCAAGTCATGCCCAGAAAACTGAGATAATACATGGATGTTGTTATGAGCTGCTAACGCTGAGGCAATTTGTTATGCAGCTATACATACTAGTCCGTAGATGGTATGATGGCTCTAGAAAGTAATCAGTGGTCCAGGTAACACCCACGGTGCCTGGCTTCCATCATCTGTGTCATTTCAAAGTGATGAGTGGCTAATGGAACTCCAGCCATAATATTAAGATTCCAATCAAAAAGGAAGAAGAGGAGCAAGAAAGATTCAGGCCAGTTTTCCTTCCCCTTGAAAGTAGTTTTTCCTGAAGACCCACATGACAATCTCCACTTATTCATTATCAACCACACCTAACTACAAAATAGGCCAGAAAATAATGTTTGGGTCCAATGCAGTGGCGCACACCTGTAATCCCTGAACTTGAGAGGCTGAGGCAGGAGGATCACAAGTTCAAAGCCAGCATAGGCAAATCAGCAAGACTGTCTCAGAAATAAATAAATAAATAAATAAATAAATAAATAAATAAATAAAAATAAATAAATAAATAGATGTAGCTTGGTGGTAAAATGTCCCTGGGTTCAATCTTCCATGCCACAAAAAAGGGAAAAAAACAAAGAAAAGAAAAGAAAAGAAAGAAATATAGACAATAAGTAAACAGGACTCTATTAGTAAGGAAGGAGGAAGGCAGGGGGGTGTGGGCATTTCATGAGCAAATAGCAATCTCTTCTATAAAGATGGGAAAGAAAAAGAGAGAAAAATTCCTTTCATTAATCTCTCAATTTCCTTTTTTTCTGTTTTCAAAGTTTTCTGATAGGAGACATTTTTCAAAGTAGAATGTTTATAGCAAACAGCAGTATGTTGAAAGTCAGGCCAGCTGTGTGCCTCTGACCAGAGTATGAGGAAAGGAGTCAGTCAACACCGCGGCTCTTCATCTTGCTCCGGCTTTGCTGCCCTATGCGCTTGCGTCGTCCCCATCCCAGTCCATAGGGAAGCTATCTGTTCCCCTCCTGGTACATGTCCTGCCTTGTGGAAAGACTCACAAATATGCGCCTCAAAGAAACTGTCCAATCCTTTCCCTAACCTGTGATGTCTAAACAGCAAATTGAAAACATGAAGAGAAATAAATCTTATTTAAAGACATCACCATGTTTAAATTCCTCCTTTCCCCTTCTCTTTGCCTCACAGGGAAGTCAGCGTGCCACTGAGTGATTGAAACAGAGACAATATGGCTTCCTGCAGATCAGATACTGACACCAGCTCACAGCAATTTAAGTTTATGAGATAGGGACATGCCAGAGACTTATCTGCAGGATCAGGAAGAGGAAACTGTCTGGAAAACCTAAAGAACTCACACACGAACCAGACCAACTCCAGGAACCACTGGGCAAGGAGAACAGGGAGTTCAGGAAGTGGTGCATATGTTCAGGTGAATATTTGGTTAAATCCACGGTTGGTGTCTGAGGAAGTTCAGCCAAAGGGAGTTGGACCCTAATAATCTGTCTGGTGAACATCCAATAATTCACCAAAGATTGGTAGAGAACAAGTAGTTCACAGTGATGGCCCAGATATGGACTCTGTTCTCAGAAATGTTCATATATATATATATATATATATATATATATATATGTATATATGCATATAAATGAGCATATACATGTATATATATATATATATATATATATGTTTTTGGAAAATGGTAGTAAGACCCACACCTAAACAAAATAGAAAGTGATGTCATATAAAAAAATTGTCCACAGCTGAGCATGGTGACAAACTCCTGTAATCCCAGTACTTGGGAGGCTGACACAGGAGAATCACAGATTTGAGGCTAGCCTCAGCCATTTAGTGAGACTCTGTTTCAAAATAAAAAAAAATAAAATATAGCTGAGGGGGTGGCTCAGAGGTAGAATGTTCCTGGGTTCTATTCCTAGTACTGAAAAAAAAAAGGAAAAAGGAAAAATGTTGCCCCACAGAGTGCTAGGAATTGTAGAATTAATTTGACTCTGGTGGAAGCAAGATATTGTAGAAGACCTCTTGAAAGCATATTTTAGTATCTCTAATAGTGACGTAAGAAGAAGGGGAAGCATTTACAATTAAAGGATTAAGCAACAGAAAATTCGAAATGGGCTGGGCCTGGTGGCGCACGCCTGTAATCCCAGTACTTGGGGGGGCTGAGACAGGAGGATCGCAAGTAGTGCGATCCTTCAAGGACAGTCTCAGCAAGTAGTGAGATTCTCATTAACCTAGCAAGACCCTGTTTCAAAATAAAAGTTAAAAATAGGACTGAAGGTGTAGCTCAAAGTTAGAATATCCCTGCATTCAATCCCCAGTACCACCACAAAAAAAAAGAAGAAAATTCAAACATTGGGGTTCCTGAACAATTACTGACCAAACCCCAGTTAAATTGAGGTGAGTTCCTTCTCTCCCTTCAAAAACCTCACTCCACTGCATGCAATGCTGCATATTTACCTTTTACCATCATTTCATTGTGAAAATTATGTAATAATAACAATAACAGTAGTAATAACAGTAAAGTATAGGGCAACACAAGGCTCATAGTTCTATTTTTAATAGCTTTATTGAAGTAAAATTGACATCATAAAAATGGTGTATCTTTAAAATATATAATTTGGTAAGCTTTGACATATGTATATAGACCCATGAAACTACCACCCTGATAAAATAAGGAATATATCAGTTCTAAAAAATGTCCTCCAGTCCTTTTGTAATCTCTGCCTTCCACATCTCCCTTGTGCTTCCTCCATCCTGGAGTGCTACCACTGATCTTTCTGTCACTATCAGTTTGTCTCATATCAGTGTCCATATCCTAGAATATTATGTAAAGAGAATTGCAGTGCGTCCATTGTTTTTTTTTTTGTTTGTTTGTTTGTTTTTTTTTTGCAGTACCAGGGATTGAACCCAGGGGCGTTCTACCTCCGCGCTACATCCCCGGCCCTATTTTTTTATACTTTATTTTGAAACTGGGTCTCACGAAGTTGCGGAGGGCCTAAGTAGAGAGGGAGAGAGAGGGACAGGGAGAGAGAGAGAGAGAGAGAGAGAGAGACAGCAAGCTGAGGCTGGCCACAAACCCGGATCCTCTGGTCTCCGCCTCCCAAAGTACTGGGATTATAAACGTGCGCCACCATGCCCGGCTTTCAAGGCGTCTATTTTTAATCTGGCTTTTTTTTTTTTTTTGCAGTACCGGGGATTGAACGCAGGGGCGTTCTACCTCCGCACTATGCCCCCGGCCCTATTTTTTATACTTTATTTTGAAACCCGGTCTCACGAAGTTGCGGAGGGCCTCACTAAGGAGAGAGAGAGAGAGAAAGAGAGAGAGCTGAGACTGGCGGCGAACCCGGATCCTCTGGTCTCCACCTCCCAAAGTACTGGGATTACAAGCTTGCGCCACCACTCCCGGCTTAATCTGGCTTCTTTTGCTCAGATTGTTTTAAGAGTCACCTCCCTTACAACGGATATCAACTGTTCTTTCCTTTTAATTTCTGAGTAGTATTCCATTGTAGATCGCTTAGCTTTAGACCTATCATCTTTGTTTCCTTCTGACTCTTTCCTTTCCTCCTTTTTCTCTTATTATTGACATGCTTTTTATAGGAACTTCCATAATAGTACAAGAGAGTAAAGAAACAGAAAAAAGATCACCTATACAAAGCTTTGGCCATTTGAGTTAAAAAGCAACAATCAAAACTGAACAACCCCCCCCCCGAAAACTGAATGATTTTCATGATTATCAAAGTAGTGAATCTTTACTAGAGGTATTTGGGGTACCTCTAGTTTACAGGTATATAAATACTAGGGGTGCTATTTCAGTCTGGGTGGACTTGCTTAGAGCCCTCTAAACTGCACAATTTAGTGGCTGTCTATTCAGTGTTCCAAAGACTGTCATGTCACATGCTTTTGCTTATACAAATTATCTCAATGAGGAGAGATGATAAAATGAAGCAAAATGCTAACTCTAGAAACACAAGGGGAATACATTAGAAATAAAGTCCTGGAGAGCCACAGGCTAATAGCAATGAATAATATTTATAAATTGGTATTGCCCAAAGTGAATGTCATGAGCACTGATGGGTAATACAATTTTGATTATCATGTGTTACCAGGAGTATTTCTACAGTCAAGCTGAAAATATTTTCCTTTTTAAAAAAACATTTTAAAATCCTTAGTTTTGCTCGACATGCCATGGAATGTGCTCAGCAGCTACTTCTTTTAGCCTAGTAAAGATTAACCTGCCAGGCACAAGTGGTACACAACTATAATCCCAGCAACTTGGGAGGCTGAGGAAGGAGAATCACAAGTTTGAGACCAGCT
Source organism: Glis glis (assembly GCA_004027185.1). NCBI lineage: Eukaryota > Metazoa > Chordata > Mammalia > Rodentia > Gliridae > Glis > Glis glis. The sequence goes on along the minus strand of PVJS01000548.1, from coordinate 60,491 downwards.
TGGGCAACTTAGACTGACCCTGTCTTAAACTTTAAAAAATTAAGGGCGAGAGGTGTGGCTCAGTGATTGAGTGTTCCTGGGTTCAAGCTACAGTATATACTGGAAAAAAAAAAAAAAGATAAACCGGACCTTAACAACCATCTTGTACTTTGACACCTGTGAGTAGAGAAAAATTCATGCTTGGAAAATTTTGTTGTCTCTTTTGCCTGTCATTTTACCATGATGAGTCCCTGCTCCATCTTTTCCTGTGGCTTTGCTGTTGCTGCTGCCACTGCTGTCAATCTCATATTTCTTCGCCATAACAGACACCATTCAAATGTTGGATTCTGTGGGTGTGACCTTTCATGGGGTGCTGCTGCCTCCCATCAGGCTTTCATGGGCCCGTTGGTTTGTGCACATGTGCAGACACCCTGACCCTATGACCTTCAGGACAGACTGTGGGAGCACAACTGTATGCGACCTTTCCAACATTTTGGATGCTCAAACTCTTCTACAACTCTTCTATGGGGCCTGGATGTGAGGAATGCTCCCTCCTGGTTTTGGCTCATACTCTTCTCACCTCAGAACTAGTCTAGAACGTGAAGCTGGGCCAGCACTGCTAACATAACAAGCAAGCTTGCTGGCAGCCCTTCAAGTTGTTTTGCATAAATTGGAGCATGAGCAGTGTTTTTACAACACCTTTCCCTTTTTATTGTGGTTTAAGTGAACCGTGCCAAATATTTGAATTACACTCTCTGGTATAATCCAATCTGCAGACAAGGGCAAGGGCTAACAAAAACTCCAGAAAACTTGGAAGCCAATTTTAAACATTTCTTCTCAAATCTGCTCTTTTCTCTTCCCTGTGTCCTCAGTCCTATAGTTAAACCAATCTAGTTATATAAAATAGCATAGGACTACAATATGAGGGTATTTCTAGTATTTTTGGTTTATATTTTCTGTGTTCACACAGTGTACCAATAGTGACTTTGTCTTTGGTAAACATTCTAGTATGATAACATTTAAATATGCAAGAAAAGTATTAAAATTATTCCAAAATAGTCTAATTTTCTACAAAAAAAAGCCCTTAAATTCAACTTTAAACTTTAAATTCCAGATTAAAATAACTAGAAAGCCTATTTTTCCCCTCATCCTCCCTCTACTACCTGTGCCAGATATGAGTTTTGTTTTCAAGCACATATTCTATCAGGATGAACTGGGTCACCAAGCCCCATTCCTTTCTTTTGTTCCTCTTGACATTTACCCGGTGTTTTCTTTTCCTCAATAAGCTTTCTCTTTCTCTTCTCAAAATTGAATGCTTTCCTCATCTTGGCTGAATATCCACTTTCATCCTCTCGTTTGATGGCTGATAACGTCACCTACACTCCATTCTTTATCTGCCACCATGTTTAAAAGTGTGATTTTCCACCCATTTACATTTTCCTCCAATTTGAGTGTTGTGCTCATGTTTCTCCCTCATTGCTGTCGTAATCCAAAGGAATATATTTGCCCTGACCCAGCATATTTAAAGTCACATCAGCAGATCTGCTATGGCTTGGGGACAGAACTATGCCGAGGCATGTCATGTGACATTTGGGACAGATAAATCACACCGTGTCAAGATCTAAGAGATCCGATTTATACTTTCTCATATACTACATGAGAATCCAAAGACTGTGACCCTAGAGTGGTTCTCATGATCACCAATGGTTTATGCAACTCATGAGTAAGAGAGGTGTATAATAAATCCTAAGACCTGGCCAAGAACATGAAACAGCACAGTGTAGCATATTATGAAGTGAGATGTAAAATAATGTGAGCCCATCCTGATAGTTAAATGAAAGTAAGCAATCTTGCAGGTTAATTATGGGAAATCATATAATTTCTAATTTAGCACTACAGTTCAAGGTAAAGGGATCTTCCTGGGCTATTGCAGTGTCTGAGGAAAGGCAGGGGATTCTTAAAATATGGGAAAGCATCAACTTAGCTACATTTTAGTGAGAGCACACATCATATAACTGTTTGATGTTTTTATAACTGGACTGAACTCTCTGATAACAGAGTGATAGCTACATGTCTGTTACACATATGAATCTTATCATTATTATATTTTGATAACAGACCATTAGATATAATAGAAAGTAATTTGTTGTACTTGCTTTTACTTCATATTGATTCACATATATATTATGAGATTAGGATATTGTCTAGTTATATTAATTTTACTATATTAATGTTTACATCTAAACAAAGAACACACAATATTGTCAAACCACAAAAGTTAAATCATAGTTATTCCTTAAGCATTATCTAGGACTTTTTCACATTTTTCTTGCTGATATGTGTGATTGGAGATATTTAGAATAGAAATGTAGAACATATACATTCAAATGCACATCTTTAAAATGTGTTTTATGCACATAAAATGAGGTTGTGTAAAAATTAAGAATATTTTTGATAGCATTTAACTCATAACAACCTAGTTATGGACCAATCTGTTTGATAGAATTTTGGTTCAGGATGTTTCAGATTTTGTTCTATTTTCTTCATAAAGCACCTCTGAATATCATTTTAAGCCTGCCAATTATTTTCTTGGAAGGAAGATTTTACATCTATTAAGAATAGCACTTCAAATTTTTCTTTTGGAATTATCTTGTAATGTTAAATGGTGCTATCATTACCATATAATTACTTCATAATTATACATAAATGAAATGCTATATACTCTTGATACCTTTCATGTATTGGAGTGTGAGGTATATACCATCTATAAATAATGCCAGCTAAAATTAAAACAGGCTTCTATTACGTTATCTTTTAACTCAATTTTTATTATTCATTTTTGGATAGAATTTTGTACAATATTGGCGTACCAGATATAAGTCACCAATAGACAATTGAGAAAAGACAACAAGATAATTGTTACTTCTTGCCTGGTGAACTCTTAAATCAACAAAGAAGCCCGCCCCTCTGGCTAATCAGCCGGCTCTCACCCCGCACCTGACAGCAGAGCTCAGGAGTGCAGAGAGGACGCTGCGGGAGAGGGGGGGGGGTCTCTCTTGTTTTCTAATTAAAACATTTGCAATACAAAGTGCATAAAATAAACCCGAGAAAGGTCAACTAATACTTTGGGGTGCCCACATTTTCGGGGGGATATTTAGAATTAAGCCATTCAAGAAAATGGTCTGAACCAATAACTGTGCTGTTAATCATTTCTAAACGCAGCCACCAAGACAAATGCAGGAGAGCTGTCCTTACAATTTTCTAGAATGCAGGCAGTCAGCGAAAGTTGAGCCTCTGGCAGATGGTAGAAAAGGTGCTTTGACAGTTTGAAGCAATTAAAATGGTATCTTGATTCACTCATTTCTACAATCCTACTCATTTTGGGGGAAGCCTGGGGACAGGGGGGACTGGAGCAGGGACTTAAGAGAGAGTCCACCTAGGACCGAAAGTTCACCCTTTCGAAAGGGTTACATCTATGCGCCCATTGCAGGAGGCTTTGAGTTTTCTTCCTCCTTTTTTTTTTTTTTTTGTGCCTAGAAGGCTGGAGGCGAGGGTCTCTCAGCTGACAGCCACCGAGTGAGGCAGGCAGGGACACCCCCGCCTGGCATTCAGTGATGGTCAGATCTCTGTTCGCCCGCGACTGAATTCACCTTTAATTTTTGCGTCCCTACCCTGCCCCACCTACGGGCTCGGGGTCCTGGTCCAAACGTGGGTAGCTAGTAGATTCAATTTAAGGAACTAAGTGTGGCCTCTCCAGGGGCTGTCAGCGCTCGCCATCCAGGACCCGAGAGAGGTCCCCGGGACGCTGAGTTTTCTCCTTTCCTCTAGTAAGAATTGGGGCAGGGGATGTAGATCCCGTTCGATATTTTTCCCCACTTCTAATAGAAAATGCCTCTGTGCTCAAAACATTAGGGGTCAGGGACAGTCCCGCTAGAAGATGGGGTGGTCGGCCACGGGGGAGGAGGAGGGCTGGGGCACCCGGGTGTGTGTGGGGAGGATTCTCTTTGTTCAGCGGTTCTCCCATCCCTGGACTCAGGCCGGGCTGCATTTCCAGCGTCTCGTGCTTGGACCCGCGCGAGCGAGTGGGGTTCTTGGAGAGCCCTGCTCGCCGCTCCCGAGGCTGAGCAGGACGGCGGGGCGGGAGCTCCTGAGCCCAGGACAAGAGGCTCCTGGGGTAGCGCGATTGATCTCCGCGCCGCGCGGAAGGGAAGGCGGTGTTGACCCTTCCCGGAGCAAGTTAATAACTCAGTCGAGTTGATCAAGTGACGTTCTTTCTGAAAGGGGGTCGTCTCCGGGGCCCGTTTTCTCGGTTGGTGTTTAGCAGGTAGAGGGGTAGGGCAAATTCTTCTCTCCACGTGAAGCCGCCAAGAACTGATGAGTTTCAACAGCGTGGATTTGGAGGCGTAGAAATTCTCAGCGCACACGCGGCCAGGAGTTCACCCGCTCATTCGCCTGCGCTGAGTGCCAGCAGACAGACGGCGACCTTCAAAATTGTCCCACCAATCTTATTTCTCCAACTGACTAGGCATTTGCCGGGATTTGGAAAAAATCTTTCTCCAGCCCCTAAACTACTTGCACTCAGAATCTACTGTAGAGGCCACCTGAGAGCCTCCCCTCGCTCTAAAACCGGGCCCCACGCACGCACGCACCTCTCAGCTACGCTAAACAGCCCTAACACGCTTTAACAGCCAGTTTAATTCACAGAAAGTAGCTGTAACGCTTGACATCACCTCCGCAGCCCACCCGAGGACTCCAGTCCAGGACGCCTTGAGAGGCTGGGGTTTTTTGAGCGCTGATTCTGAGACTTCAGGGAAGGTTATTTGAGGCATCCTGGTAGATTTCCGGGCGTCCAGCTCCCTCCCTCGCTAGGCTGGTAATTTTCTGCCGCTCCTCCTCCTCCCCTTTTTGACCTCCTCCAAGGTACCTCGCCTCCCCTCCCCCGCTCACCCTCCATACACCTCCCGCGAGCAAGAGAAAACCACCCCTTGGCGCTAAATCCAGAGCTGCGGGTTGGATAAGACTGCAGAGGAGGAAAGGGGTCCCTTCTTTCTAAAAGAACCATCAACTCGATTTGATTAACTTGATCAGCTAGACTGAATTAACTTGCTCCGGGTTTCCCGAGAGCTCGGGCGGACCCGTGGGTGTTTTGCTAGCAAGGAGCGCGGATCTGGTAGATTTCTGCTGAGCCGCGCAGGACCTGGGAGAGAGAAAAAGCTTCCGGGGCTCTCCAGATTCTGACTGCCTCCGCAAGAAGCCGTTACGTTTTAAGAAAGCGTGGCCAAATTTCGGGTTCTGTGCGTACTTGGGCCAGAACTCCTCGTCGGCACGTTGCACTCATTGGTTCTAACCTGGGCTCCACGCAGAGCTCAGGTTAACCATCGCCCGCGCCTGACATTTTAGGAGTTGGGGCGAAGGGGTAAGGGAGAGTTTCACTTGAAAGGGGTTTCAGCCGATTTTGAGAAACCATAGCAAATCCTTCCTGAAGCACAAATGGAAAGAGAGGATATGAATTTCTGTCCTCGCTTGACCAAACTCCTCCTGGCAATCAGTTAGGGAGCGTCGCCGGCTCAGGACTGACCTGAGAGGTTGATGGCTTCGCCGCGGCCGCAGCCGGCAGCGTGCAATTCTATCTCGGCTGAGAACCGAGCAACGGACCGCACAGGAACGCTGCCTTCCGGGCTGTCGTCTGCCAGTAAAGAACACCAGGAACGAGAGTGACAGAAACAATTACCTGAACTCAGAAACGCAAGCTAGGAGGAGGCTCAGCGTGCAGAAGAAAATTCTTGCTAATTCATCCAGATTGTTTTAACTGGTTAATAAAGCAATTGACACGCCACAAAAACACATTCACAGCAGGAGTTCTAGGCAATAAAATGAGAATCACAACTAAAGATTTGTTATTGTTAACAACTGCCTTTATTACCACTGCTTAGTCTTATTTTTTAAAGTTTTTTTTAAAGGAAAAAAAAAGAATCCTTTCATACCCAGCAGCAAGGGAGAATTTTTTTTCTCCTTCTCTCTGAAATTAGAACACAGATTTTCTTGATTCATCCTCAATAAGTCACCAACAACTGGAAGAGAGGCAACTTAGCTCTAAACACCCACATCCCGTTCCCAGTGGAATACAAATGGTTAACCCTGACTCCTTTTGAGCACATATAATTTTATCTGACCCTTGAATGTGATTAAAGATACCCGTGGTTTATATAGCCTTATTCTACTTGATTAGGCGACACAGGAAAAGTTCAGAGAGAGAGAGAAATGCGCTATATATGCACATATATCTCATACCTATTTGCAGAGCTGAATAAATCTGTTCATATTTCATTTTTGACCCCCAAGTTACATACTTGTAGAGATCAGAAAATAGAAATTCTTCAGTTTTATTTTTTCCATCTGAATACCTTACTCACCGAAATTGGCAGCCTAATTGTTCTACGCTTTCAAACCCAGTTCCAGGGTGGGCCAAGCACAGAGCATCATCTCCCACCGGGGAAAAAATCACCAACCATGTTCATAGCTCAAGGGAAGCTGATCAAAGCCCCTTTCCTGCTCACCCTTGCTTAGGCGGGACGGAAAAGGCTCTCTCCCTGGATATAATCTCTCTCAAAGAACCAGCTTAAAACCCACTTTTATCTGCCAGAGGTTGTTAGGGGAAAAGTAAATTCTAAATGTATAATTTTACTTTTTATTTGCAATTAAAACCTATTTCAATTTTTGGAAAGTAGCTTGATTTCATGATTGTTCAGGAATCTGCATCTGACAGTAAGTTTGATGTGGAATGCTTAAATTTTAATTGAAGCAAGGAAAGAAAGCAACAGCACACCAACACAGGCATAAGAGCCCACCAGGAGGCTTGGGTGTCATGGCTGCATTTTGGAAGGTGTGTACAAGGGCATGTGGACAGAAGCCACAGACTCGAGAGCAACATATTAAATCACATCATCTTTATTGTATTCAGACACTGTAAGGTGTACCAGGGTGGCCTGGCGTGACCGGTACTACGCTTAATAACTACTCATTCTTCTTTTCCTCTCAACAGGGGAGCTCAAACTAGAGACTTGAAGGATACATTTGAAGGACATAGTTTTGAAGGATATGTTTTTGACCTAATAGAATATACAAAGGTCAAAAATGAATGACAATTTCCACAGGAGTTTCTAATCCCCCATTTGAACACAAGAGGTCGCTCCTGTGATCGAGTACTCTGGAAAAATATTGCTAATCACACTTTTATGTAATCAGTTTTATGTATTCTATTAAAACACTAAAAAATTTAGAGATGCATTTGGGGCACTAAATCCACATACAGCAATCAACTAAGGAAACGGGAAGGATCTGTGGTCACATTAGAACCTCCAGGTAAAGTGAAACCATAATGCTGCTTTCCTAACTTTGCTTTTAATGCAAAATGTATTATCCGATAAACACATGGGCTCCAGAGCACATCCATCATGGAGTAACAATTACTAGGCTCCCTCAAATCTCTCCCTCTGAGGGGAGTGTCTTATGCATGGATCCTTGTTTCTATCAGTTTAAGAGCTAGGAAAATACTTGTTTACAACAATGGTGTGGGCTGAGAAACGGAAAACATGTTGTCTTCACCATTATGGTGAAACTGCTCATTATTGAGGGTTCTTCCCCCAAGCCACATGCCAGATTTTCTACTTGGAATTGCTATCATCAGCAATAATTCTTTGTAATTGCTGATTGGTGTAGGGAGTTAAAAAACGTGTGTGTGTGTGTGTGTGTGTGTGTGTGGTGTGTGTGTGTGTGTGTGTGTGTGTGTGTGTGTTTGAAGGAGGATGGAGGATGGAGAGTAAGGGTGCTTTGTGGGTCGCAAAATTTATATCTCCAGGCTTCTGGCTGCTTCTGGTGTTTAATCCCATGTTATAAACATGGCATGAAGGAATATGATTGGTTAAATCCTCTATTTACTTTCTGGCATATAGTGGTGTCTTTTTTACTAGGGTCAACTTGGTTATCAATAAAGGAAACATGCCCATATACTGGGAAGACTTGCTTCGCTTAGGGATTATCAGCATCGGCTTTGCAAAAGCAGCTTGACAAAAGGCTCCAAGCATATAATACTAGAGATTAGAAACGTGGACTAAAACAAAACACAACTGGTAAACTTATCAACCTATGTCAACCCAACTTTCGATTCCACACACGCACTCCGATATAACTTATACTAAGAATGTAAGGGAAGAGATCCAATTTGAAATCTTCCTTGAGAGAAAACGAAACAAACAAGACCAAATAATAATAATAATGATGATGATGATGATGATGATGATACTACCGGTTCCTGCTAAAGCCCCAGCTAGGACAGAAGAGAACTCACGCATCTTAGCTTCTTTTTGCGCTCTAGAGAGGCTTATCCATTCAAACTCAGCCACTGAGGCTAGCGGAGAACTCACTGGTTTTTATCAAGGGTTAGATCTGGTGAAAGATACAAAGGAAGGAGTTTCCTAACCCACCAGGTTTCTCGAGGCCACAAGGCTCGGAAATGAAGCCTTCTGAGGCCAGTGTTTACAGGCAATTTTAGATAACACTGGCAGCCCCATTAAATAAGGAATAGTTGTTTAGAAGCTTGGGGGAAGTGTACGGGTTCTTCGTGGCCTTCCTGTGACTTTGTCTTTGGGAGACTGTAAGAAATGATGGGAACATGTAAGAAATGATTGAAAAAAAGTTACCGGCGACATGCGGCCAATATTCTTCTCTCTCCAGGTAGTTTCCCCGAGAGAAAATTATTAAATATCCACACTCGGTGAAGTGAGACAGGTATTCACTGTTCTTCCATAATAAGCCTCTCTCTACTCAAGCCCTTGGACTAACGCAGTTTAGAAAATCTCTAGAGAGACATGGAGACTTGTCCGTATAAATTATCAAAACACCACCGGCTAATTGCTCAAAATCAAAGGGCAAGAGAACAGCAGAGAGGTCCTGGACAGTATATCATCGCTTTACTAACTTCAGACTACTGGAAGATCATTTCACTCTTTGGCTTCGGGTTAGTACACACTTTAATTCTAGAGTTAAACTGAAAAAGCAGACCTCGCGGGTCAGAAAGAGAGAGAGGCAGTCCGCGGAATCAACTTCGTTTTACCTGTGCGTTTCCAACCTGATTGTCTGCTACGGCAAGAAGCGCCCCTTTCCTCCCACCCCACGTTTTTGGAGATCTGAGACCGGGGTGACGGGGTAACGGGGCAGCGGCAAACAATTCCTCTGGGTCTAATCATCCCAGTCTCGGCTGATCCTTCTTCCCCTAGCGCGCCAGTCCGGGAGGGAACTCACCCTTCCCGGCAGCCACGCCGGGTCAGGCCCGGGGCTGTGCGCTACAGCGGGGGACCAGACGGAGCTAAGCGGCCTGCTCCACGCTCCCCCTCTTCCTAGAGCCCCGGATTGACCTCGGCCACAGGAAGACCTACCCACCAGCCACTCGCCCCGGGCGGCAGGAAAGGGAGCCCCGCGCGCGCTCCACGCGGCCAGCGGGCTGCGGGGACCCGGGGAGCGCAGGGCGGAGGCGCGGCGCGACAGGAGGCGAGCGCGGGCGGCGCGGCCGGGGCGGGGCGGGAGGAGGAGAGGGAGGCCCGGCCCGAGCCGCCGGCAGCCCGAGCGTCGGGGGAGGACGGCCTGAGCCCGGAGCCGCGGCCTCGGGAGCCCTAATCCTCTCCCGCGGGCGCGCCGAGCGGTCAGTGGCGCTCGGCGGCGGCGAGGCTGAAATATGATAATCAGAACAGCTGCGCCGCGCGCCCCGCAGCCAATGGGCGCGGCGCTCGCCTGACGTCCCCGCGCGCTGCGTCAGACCAATGGCGATGGAGCTGAGTTGGAGCAGAGAAGTTTGAGTAAGAGATAAGGAAGAGAGGTGCCCGAGCCGCGCCGAGTCCGCCGCCGCCGCAGCGCCTCCGCTCCGCCAACTCCGCCGGCTCAAAGTGGACTCCCGACCCGCGAGGGCGCGGCGCAGCCGGGCAGCGGCTCCCTCTGCCTTGGCAACCCCAGGGGCCACTGTTTCCCACTTAGCCACAGCTCCAGCATCCTCTCTGTGGGCTGTTCACCAACTGTACAACCACCATTTCACTGTGGACATTACTCCCTCTTACAGATATGGGAGACATGGGAGATCCACCAAAAAGTAAGAGGCTGTTTTACCTTGTGGGGCTCGGTGTGCTGTTCTTGTGCGGGGGTCTCTCTCAGGCACGGGTGCAAAGGGCTCTTCGGACTTGGAGTCAGTGCCTGGAGAGGAAGAAAAGGTGGCTTTTTCTTGTTGCCGCCACGCCTGCATGCTCGCTGTCGGTTCTGATCTTCCGGGGAAACTGATCGTACCTTGTGTTTGAATTCGCCTGTGTGCCCTCCCAAGCCCTAGCGTTCTGGTGCTGGGCGGTGATTTCCTCCTCGGGAATCCTGAGCTCTCCGAGAAGGTTATTATGTTGCAAAGGTCTGCCTGCACATACAATACCCGGAGATAGGAATTAGCATTAGACTTGCAAAAGAGAGCGAGTGACAACTGTATTGATGTGTGCTCTTGCTAACAATATACAGTCCTATGTGCTATTTAAGAGCGTGCTTCGTGGAAAATATAGACATCCCTGCGTTCACTTAACGCTTCTAGTCAAAACCTTTTCTTTGACTTGACTTATCCATAATCTTTCCCAATGATTATAGCAAAGAGGGAGGAGGGGGGGGCAAATACAAAATGAGCGGGTTTGATTGCGTGCTAGGCTTACAAATGTAGACTATTCAAATCTGCATTTTACATATATTCCACCTCCTTTTAAAAATGAGTCAAGGTTTTGATGGCACACTTCAATTACCATCCCAAAGTGCAATACTCTTAAAAAAAAAAGGAAGAAAAAAAAGCTCCCAGAGTACACCCTATAAGAGAACGACACTAAAAGTGTGTTTATCTCTGTAGGAAGTAAACGGTTAGTCAATCATGTATTTATTTTCATTTCAGAAAAACGTCTGATTTCCCTATGTGTTGGTTGCGGCAATCAAATTCACGATCAGTATATTCTGAGGGTTTCTCCGGATTTGGAATGGCATGCAGCATGTTTGAAATGTGCAGAGTGTAATCAGTATTTGGACGAAAGCTGTACCTGCTTTGTTAGGGATGGGAAAACCTACTGTAAAAGAGATTATATCAGGTATGCCATTTATAGTTCTTCCTTAATTTGGTGCGGTTTTCTGTCTCTCTCCACTCCTTATTCATGTTGTTTGGTGTGGCTTTGTCTTTTAGGGAAGTTTGCTTTAACGGGGTCCAGCATGCAAAAGTTGTCCTTTTTAAGTGTGTCTAAAATTTTTAACTAAGCTGTTCATTTCACCTTTCAGGGGGAAACCCCCTTTTCACAGTGATTTTCATAAATTGCGTGGTACTAAGGCTTTTAAATTACTCTTGAAATTTGTGATGCCCAAATCATTTCCTTCTTTCATCCTCCCCTTTCCAAAGCAAACAAAAACAGTTAAAGATGTATAAATTTGGGTTTTTAAACTTTAAAATATGGTCTGTTTTCACTGTATAGTGTGGTGTTTTATTTATACATGTTATTTTTAATCATGTCTTATTAGTAAATTAAAATTCTTTGGAGGTGTCAGCGAAATAAATAAAATAAAAGTTTGAAGCTTGTTTAGAGATGCGTTTTGAAAGAACAACTACAAATATTGCCCCCTTTCAGGGAAGAGCTTCTTCCTGGGAAATTTCAAAATCAACTGAAATATTCCTTGCAAAAAGACCGGAAATTTAATCTTTTTAAATATTAACCCTTTGGTGACATTTGACTGTCTTTTCTTTCTTATCTTATCTGAGCTGATGAATTAGACAGAGCAGATCAAATTGCCCATCATCTGTCTACGAACAATTGGTATATTTAGATAATTGAACAGCTTCCTTTCTCACATTAAAATCTAGTAACTGATAAAATGAGTGAATTGCCTATACTGACAAGACTCAAAACACATAAGAACTTTCTGAGTTTAGTTTTGTTGTTGTTCTTTCAGTTTACTCCGGCATCAGGTTTTGCTAATCTCAAGTTTTCTCTGACCTGTATATATATATGTCAGAAAGTTTTGTTTTCTGCCTGAAGAAGCCAGTGGAAGTTCTAAAGAAAATTTTACTAGTTTTAATAACAGAAGAGACTTCAACTTTGCTCTTATGTTAATAGCAAAAATATTTTTACTTCTCCAATTGCTATTATCAAGTAATAAACTTTTTATAAATCATAGGCTTCTTAGAACTTGAGAACTTCTGTTAAAGTTTCGTTAAGATTTAATATGTGGTCACAATTTTCTCCTGCTCATGTAGTATCTAGCATTTTTCTTCTTTTTGAAATCATGGAGAGTATAATCTTGATAGATAAAATTGAACAGTGCCGGGAGGGAGGTTTTTAATACTTTGGGGGTAGTGGGAGGAAGTACGGGAAGTGGGGTACAGGAAAGGGGAGGGATTTTCTAAATAGTTTGGTCACAGGCAAAGTCCTCATCCTATAAAATGAAAGATCTCACATTGGGTAGGCGGAGGGAGGAAAAACTTTTGAATCTACCTTCTAACCTTTGACAAATGAGCCGTTTTCATTGTTTGCGTGATTGGTGTGTGAACTCAAGATTCTGCAGAGGGAGCGCTCGCTGGGCACCTCCCGGAGCATCTTTACTCCTGTGGAAATACTGTTTTGCTCAATTGCACACAGACCTGTTTGTGCCTGATTCTAGACACACACATTTGTAGAACTCAACTGCTTTTTACCTTTTCTCCACTTTCCACTCACTGTGTACGTGTGTACACGTGTACCGTGTACCCTTGTGCACACGCCCTTGGAAATCCTGCAGTTGTAAAAGCAGAACAGAGTGGCCCTTTGGATTTCCAAATCCCCCTTTGGGGGAGAGGCATCCCTCCCTTTGTGTGGGCCTCTTCCTCTCCCCTTCACTCCCTCTGTAGGAATGGGCCAGCTCGGTTTTACGGATCCAGTTGTCTCTTGGTAAGGAAAGGCCAGCAATCGGGAAGACTTTAGACTTCAGTCTTTTCATTTTCCAGGCTGGTCATGGCTCTCAAGGAAAATGAAATAGAGGTCGATGCTTGAGCAACTTGAAAATGAATGAGGGAGAAACACGGATTTTTAAAATAATAGTAAAAGGCAGCACGGGAGAGGGAACTTTCCATTAGCTTTGTTGCCTGTGAGAAATCTTCAGTTGGGTAAAGATTGGAACATCTTGCTATGCAGGAGGGGATCTGGAAACCCCAGGTTTCCTTTTGTTATTGTTTGTGCATTTCTGTGTGTTCACAAATCAAGTGCGGCAACCGTCCCATAACCCACCCTTTCTGTCTGTCGCAATTTCAGAGATCTTTCTAGTAGTGGAAATTGAGGGCTAGGGAAGTGAAAGTGTGGGGCCACTAGTCAACGAAGCCCCCCTGAATTACTTTCAGTTAAGATCTGCAAGGACAACCCTGGGACTACTGGTCTGTAGAGCAGCAGCGGCCAAGGTTTTGAATCCAGGAATAATTTTTACTTGGCTTGAGCGGGTTGTTCTGAACTGAGATACCTACTGAGACACAGAGGTTCATGGGAAAGGCAAAAGGAAGAGGAGGAAGGAGAGTGGTGGAGGGAACTGGAGAGAGAGAAAGAGGGAGAGAGGTTTCATTTCTATCCTCCCGTTCCAAGCTTCTGTTTGGTTTAGTAATTTTTTTCAGGGCATCTCTGGGCTTGGGCCAGGATCGCTGGCGATCTTGGGCCTGGCAGCGCCTGCCTGAAGTAACCCCCTCTGCTGTGTTTCTTTTCCCACCCCGGCCGGCCCCTGCACAGGTTGTACGGAATCAAATGCGCCAAGTGCAGCATCGGCTTCAGCAAGAACGACTTTGTGATGCGCGCCCGCTCCAAGGTGTACCACATCGAGTGTTTCCGCTGCGTGGCCTGCAGCCGCCAGCTGATCCCGGGGGACGAGTTTGCGCTGCGGGAGGATGGGCTCTTCTGCCGCGCAGACCACGATGTGGTGGAGAGAGCCAGTCTGGGCGCCGGCGACCCGCTTAGTCCCCTGCATCCCGCAAGGCCGCTGCAAATGGCAGGTACTCCTCAGCCCAGAGGGAGGCCGGGCTAGGAATGCCAGGCATTGGGCTAAGTCAGCACCGCCCCTGCCACTGCCCTGGCGGCCACAGCAACCCTGGTAGCCACTGGGTGGTGGTGACAGCAGACCTGCAGTTCAATGAAATGTTTTCTGTGTAATTCTCACTGTCTCAGCTCCTTCGCATCAGGGTTCAGTGCACTGACTGTCTCGACTCCCCAAGCACACATACACATCTGTGCCTGAAGATGGGTACACACGAACACACACCACTAGTGCACACATGTATACACAAGCCCAAACAGTCTTGTCAATTTACCTTGGCCTCCAAACCATGGCTTACTGAAAATGGCTTTGGCTCCAGCCAGGTATTCTCTTAGCTGCTGCCTAATTAAAGGGGTGGAGCTCAAGGTCCCTGGAGCTTCCTTCCTCCTTAACCCAATGAAGGAAGCTTAGGTGGCCTTAAGTCATTTACTCCCCCCTCCCCGAAAAATCTTTGTTTCCTTAGGAATTACTCCCGATTCCAAAACATTTTTAAGTTTTATTTTTATCCTTTTGTAAGGGAATGGGCCCTGAGAAGAGACAGTCTTACTAACTGCAGGCCACTGGGCTGAGCTGTAATTTAAAACTGTCAACAAGCTAATCTGCAGTAATTGCCTTTTAAAGGGAGCCTGCCTCTTTAAACCATTCATTCTAGGTGCTTTGGTGAGAATTTCACCTTCCAGCCTGTTGCTGTTGCTCTAAATTGACCCCATAGGTGTTGGCCTGACCCCAGGGGATCACAGAAGGTGCAGGATTTCTGGCCTTCAGACCTGAGAGACGGTTCCCCATAAAGGAAAGTGGAAACGGAGCAAGGTTGTCTGTACCAAGGTTGTGGGCAAGGCGGACAGTGTTTCAGTACCTGCCTCTGGTCCTGGATAGATCTGCAGCCCCACCCCCACCCCGGGTAGTTTTAGGATATCAGTTCCCACTAAATACTGGAGGTGAGGAAATGGCAGCTCTTCCCCCCACCCCCACTCAACCCTTTCTGGCAGCTCTCAGAATTCTGTCTGGGGGATTTGTGACTAGCCTGGTGTGGGGCCAAAGCCAAGGGTGGGAAACACGGAGGAACCAAAAGATTGGGAGGGGAGGAGGAACACCCTTTCCCAGCCGTCATTTATCTCTGGCCTAGGCAGTTCCACAGAGTTTCAGTTTTCCTTTGCTTGGGGTCAGCCTGTCTCAAGAACATCCCATGTTGATTTAGTACTAAGAGAAACCAGGGACAGGAGAAATGGCTGAAATTCAGAATTTCTTTAGCCCCTTAACATGACTATCCTCTGGGACGGAAGCTCCAGGCTTTCTGGGAGAATTCCCCCTCTGGTTGCAGACATCCCTGCCTGGGTCTGGCTGTCACTGGGGTGTTCTGTGTTTCCTTCCCTGGTATCCTCTGTGGCCTTCACCCAAGAGGAAATGCAGAGCCCAGAGGAGGGGGTACTCGGTGTAACCTGGGGCAAGTCTGGGTGTGGGGAAAGGCAAGGAGGGAAGAAAAGCAAGGTTGAAAAATGTCGCCGGTGCTGTGAGCTGGGGGAACCTTCACTTGGCTAAAGCTCAGTTGACAAGAGCAGGGGCAGGGGCTACATTCTGGCCCGGATAACTCAGCATTGACCTCTGCAAAGCAAGGAGATGTTCTCCCATACACAGCCCTTGTCCCCACCTCTGATGCCCCCTGCATCCTGTGTGTGTCCCACTGCAAAGCGGCCTCGGCCGTGGGTAGGGTGGGCGAAATAGCCGCCTGAGCTGTGTCCCTCACGGTGCCCCTTGTCCCACAGCCGAGCCCATCTCCGCGCGGCAGCCTGCCCTGCGGCCCCACGTCCACAAGCAGCCGGAGAAGACCACCCGCGTGCGGACTGTGCTGAACGAGAAGCAGCTGCACACCTTGCGGACCTGCTACGCCGCCAACCCCCGGCCCGACGCGCTCATGAAGGAACAGCTAGTGGAGATGACCGGCCTCAGCCCCCGCGTGATCCGAGTCTGGTTTCAAAACAAGCGGTGCAAGGACAAGAAACGGAGCATCATGATGAAGCAGCTCCAGCAGCAGCAGCCCAATGACAAAACTGTGAGTGGCCCTGGGGCGGAACAGGGGAACCAGGGGAAAGGGGAAGAAGATGCTTTGCAAGGGGCGTTCAGGTGTCCAGTCAGCCATGCCAGCTGGAGCATAGACTGCCAGGCCCTTCCAGTCCCATCCTCACACCCCACACTGAATCCTCAAGCGGGGCAGGTATCTGCCACCATCCCTGCGCTGAGCTGAGTGTCTGGCAGGATAGGCCCCTAGCAAGGTGGGGTGGCTGCCCTCATACCCAGACGCATGCGTGGGCTCATGCCCTTCAGCTTCACCCTGCACCCAGACAGGAAGGGATTGGTTGTCCCCTCCAGGGAAGATGGCTGTTAGGTGTCGGGGTCTATCAGTTCTTCACATATCAAAGAGGAAGGAGGGGCTCACATCTTGAGTACCTGTCTAGATCCAGGGGTTCAGGGGCAGGCTACCACACCAGCCTCCTGGGCACACCCCAGCACTTGGTGAGGCCTGCCACTGTACTCGGAGGGCTGGGAAGACCCCTCCCAGAGGGCCCCCCCAGTGACCCTCCCCACACAGGACACTTTCTCCTCCTGGTGGGATCCAGTCCACTGGCCCTGTTATACAGGGCAGCACACCCATGCAGGCCTCCTGGTTAAGTTAAGCTAAAGAGTTTCTTTCTTTCCTTTCCCCCCTTTTACTGCTTGGCCCTATTTTTAAATGCTATAAAACCTGTTGTCATTAAACTTGGCAGGCTGGCCAAGACTGGGCCAGGGTATTTTCTAAGTTGGTTAGTGTATAATAGCACAATAGCTGCCAGACCCAAAAGCTTGGGAATGGGGGCTGGCTCTGGGAGGAAAGCTGCTTGGAGAAAATCTGTAACTAAATGAAACTGCCCAGAAAACCACCACCATGTCTGGAGGCTGAGAGGAGGCCCAGCCAGCCTCAGCTGTCTACTTCTGGGAAGCTATGGTCTGTGAAAGCACCTGAGTGGAATTAGAGATGAGCTGTGCAGGTCAGGGGGAAAGATGACAGTCACGGTAGCATCTGTTTTAATAAGGTCTAAACAGACTCAACAGTCCAGCCTACAGCAGTAGAAAAAAACAAAACTGAACTCTAGCTAATATCCATAGGTGCAGCAGATTAACTGAGTCAATAACGGGCCACTATATAGATAAGATAATACCCGGGTATATTTGCTTAGCCTGTGCAGACAAAGAAGGGAGGGAGTTTGCTCATTAACATGTTGGGGTGGGGGTGTTCACAGAATATCCAGGGGATGACAGGAACTCCCATGGTGGCTGCCAGTCCAGAGAGACACGACGGTGGCTTACAGGCTAACCCAGTTGAGGTGCAAAGTTACCAGCCGCCTTGGAAAGTACTGAGCGACTTCGCCTTGCAGAGTGACATAGATCAGCCTGCTTTTCAGCAACTGGTAAGTGTCTACTCCCAGGCTGAGAAGGGTGAATTCCCAATAGAAACGGGATTCTGGTTTAATTGTCACATACTGAAAGATTTGGGGGGGAGGGAACTCCCTGACCCCAAGGTTGGGGAGAGGCCAAGGAGGTATGGTGGTAAAGAGAAGGGGGGGGGAGAGCAAATGCAAGGAAAACAGACCTCTTGTGAGCCTTTTTTATGAGACTACATAATTTGACTCCATAGGTTGAATTTTCTATCAATCAGGCATGCTTTCTGGGATTAACTTCAAGGTGTCCAACTAGATGGCATGTGTGAAAAGAGATGCACAGGGCTGGAAAATCATGCAACTTAGACTTTTAGAGTTTGCAGGGACTTTAGAGATGACCTTGGCATTTGGATCAGCAATCAGTAAGTTTACTCTCTCTTCAGCTTCTCGAGAATGGGGTGTTTCAGGACCCAAATCAAAGTGATTATAATACATAGGCAACATTATAATACGCAATCAACAAGCAGCAGGTACCTAAGTCCAACTTTTAAATATATCAATAAAGAGATTAATTATTCAAATAAGTGATTGATAATTTTGTTACTATATCCCTTCCTGGGAATATCACAAACGAAAATGTAGGGCTGCTGAAACATTTTTAAGTATGTGAATTCAAATATTACATAATCACATATTGTCCTGGCATGAATAGCGAAAGTATCACAGCTACCAATTAGAGATAGTGTTTATTTATTCTATGAGAACCTGTTTTAGCATCAATATGTTTTGCATATCCAGTGAAAAGAATTAGTTCACCTTTTTTAACCTACAAAAGGCTTAAGGGGTCAAGATAAGTAAAAATCTTAAATATACATCTTTTATAATATGGTATTTGTATACTTAACGATTGTTGCTTAAAGTATAGTCAGTCCTATCCAATCCTGTTTTATAAAACATAAGATCTAGCTAAAAGCATGTTCCTTCCTTTAGCAATAAAGCTAAAGCATTAATTGAGGATAGCTTTCTACCCTCCCATTTACCCGGAGGGTATTTGCTTCCTCAGTGTCAACAGTTAGGTAAGTGGCCAGAGGCAAGTGGTTAAAGGGCTTGGCCCCAGGCTTGTGTCTCTAAGTGGGCCAGTCTAGAGGGGAGGCACATTTGAGAAGTCCTTTGACCTCACAATGAGAAAGTTAAATAGGGTAGAAAGGAAAGTAGACTCTGGAACTAAGAAAAGGAGCTTATTTTAAAGTTATTAATTTGATGAGCTATTGGAGCAAAACCCTGGCTTATAGAAGGGAACTCAGGTGAGGGTTCAGGGCAAATGCGGGCACCTGAAACTTTAGTGTCAGAGAAGAGCAGTAGAGGGAAAGCTGGGGGGGGGGTTGCAGAAGGTTTACTACAGTAATGCATTCCTTTTTCAGTTAAAAGAAGGAGCCATATATTTATAAATTTATAATGTAATGAATGATATTATGATATATGAATCTCCTCTCTGAAAGGAGAGAGGGAGAGAGAGAGAGAAACACAAGAGAGCAAGACCAGCTGGGAGAAAGCAGTCCAGGAGAAAGCCCACACTGTGAGCCCTCTAAGGAGTTAATCTTTGTTCCAAGGAGCCTCACAGAATCTGAGTGATCTGAGCGTGTGTTATGGATTTTCCAAGTTAAAAAGAGAGGCTTTGATGCCTAGAGACTGAGAACTTGCCTGCTCCCAGGGCAACATGTAGCCGGCAGGATAATTTTATTTTGAGCATGCATGGTGGAGTTGTGATGCCATTTTACGGTGGGAAACACACTTGTTCTTAAATAATTTAATGCAACATAATGTTGGGAATTCAGTTAGAGTTAAAACAGAGATCTTTAAGAAGATGGGAAAGTGAGAGGATCTCTTCTCGAAGTCTCATAAGCTTTCTATCAGCCTGCTAAAATTCTGTGACCTAGGTGGATGTGTTTATCTATATGTCCATGTATTTCCACAAACACTTGTGCATACATACACAATATGGTGAGCTTATATTTTGATGAATACTATTGCAACCTCCTTTATTTATTTCTCAACCTTCCATGCAGGTCAATTTTTCAGAAGGAGGACCAGGCTCTAATTCCACTGGCAGTGAAGTAGCATCAATGTCCTCTCAACTCCCAGATACACCTAACAGCATGGTAGCCAGTCCTATTGAGGCATGAGGAACATTCATTCAGATGTATTTTTTTTCCCTGTTGGAGAAAGTGGGAAATTATAATGTTGAACTCCGAAATAAAAGTATTTAACGACCCAGTCAATGAAAACTGAATCAAGAAATGAATGCTCCATGAAATGCACGAAGTCTGTTTTAACGACAAGGTGATATGGTAGCAACACTGTGAAGACAATCATGGGATTTTACTAGAATTAAAACAAACAAAACCCAAAACCCAACATACGCTATTCAATGACCTTAGGAGTACTGAAAAAAAAGACGTTTTTAAAACGTAGAGGATTTATATTCAAGGATCTCAAAAAAAGCATTTTCAGTTCACTGCACATCTAGAAAAAGCAGAAATAGAAAATTTTCTAGTCCACCCTAATCTGAATGGTGCTGTTTCTATATTGGTCATTGCCTTGCCAAACGGGAGCTCCAGCAAAGAGCAGGAAGAGACTGGCCTCCTTGGCTGAAAGAGTCCTTTCAGGAAGGTGGAGCTGCATTGGTTTGCGATGTTTTTAGTTGACTTTAACAAGGGGTTAATTGAAATCCTGGGTCTCTTAGCATGTCCTATAGCTGGTTTCCTTTTTACTTTTTGTCCCCCACCCCTGTTTTTTTTTTTTTTTTGAGATCCATCCTCTATCAAGAAGTCTGAAGCGACTTTAAAGGTTTTTGAATTCAGATTTAAAAACCAACTTATAAAGCATTGCAACAAGGTTACCTCTATTTTGCCACAAGCGTCTCGGGATTGTGTTTGACTAGTGTCTGTCCAAGAACTTTTCCCCCAAAGATGTGTATAGTTATTGGTTAAAATGACTGTTTTTTCTCTCTCTCTCTGGAAATAAAGAGGAAAAAAAGGAAACTTTTTTTTGTTTGCTCTTGCATTGCAAAAATTATAAAGTAATTTATTATTTATTGTCAGAAGACTTGCCACTTTTCATGTCATTTGACATTATTTTTTTTTGTTTGCTGAAGTAAAAAAAAAGATAAAGGTTGTACCGTGGTCTTTGAATTATATGTCTAATTCTATGTGTTTTGTCTTTTTTTTCCTTAAATATTATGTGAAATCAAAGCGCCATATGTAGAATTATATCTTCAGGACTATTTCACTAATAAACGTTTGGCATAGATAAATAAATAAATGCAATGATTCAGGGTTCCTCTTTTATATGTTTATTAGCAAGCCTTTAAAATGTCTGAAATTAAGGATTGCATGTTGAATTGGGTTAAACTGACATAACAGTAGATGTGATATTGTATTGCAACTAGTTGAGGTCAAGTTTGCAAGTTTGGATTTCAATAGTTGGATCAACTTTGATTGGAAGAAACCCTTAGCTCTCAGCTGTGATAAGGTTGCTGGGTTTGTGAGGAGATGTCCTCTGTTCTGCCCCCTACCTTTCCTGCCTTCTGTCTTAATTTCTTGCCTTTTTTTTTGTCCTCTCCCCAAAATCCACCCACCCCCAAAAGAGGGTTCTGCTTTTAAAATAGGTTGCATTTGGAGTCACTGTTTTATTTTCTTAGAGTAAGTGCTTTATACCAAAGTCTCCTGCTTAGGATTGTTGAAATGACCCGTATTTCAAATACAAGCTCTTGCTAAAGAGAGTCTCTGCCTCCCCGGTGAGGTATGACCATTATTTACTAGTGGCGGCTGTCAGCTCATTGAGAAATGCTGCTTTATTTGTGCAGAAGGAACAGGCCAAGGGAGGAAAGAGTTTTCTGGGCAATTCTCAGATCAGTGGCTGTATGCATTTTCTTTCCTGGTACCCCCCCCCCTTTCTCTACTCCAATTCCAAAAACCTTGGGGAGGGTGACTGGCCAGAGGGAGAAACACGGAATAAGTTTTGCGGGGAACCGCCTTTGACGGGTGGGGGAGGGCTTTGCAGGTCCCCACCAGCACTGGGAGTTAGGTGGGCGTGCT
This sequence comes from Glis glis, assembly GCA_004027185.1. Taxonomy (NCBI): domain Eukaryota; kingdom Metazoa; phylum Chordata; class Mammalia; order Rodentia; family Gliridae; genus Glis; species Glis glis. The sequence continues at coordinate 38,905 of PVJS01000548.1, read as the reverse complement.
CCTGGGGACAGATCCCCCCACACCCCACCCCGCCGCGTTCAGCAATAGTTTATGTGAAACAACTAGAACCCAGGGATAGATAAACGGCCCGGCCCCAAACGGGGCTTCCCATGCTTCTTCATTTGCGGGTGTAGAGTTAGGACTGGGGCTCCCCCTGTCCTCTCTCCTCCCCCCCCACCCCTCACCCCACGATGATACTTTGACTCTTTGAAAACTGGATTCATTTGTATGCGCGAGTGTAATGCCGTTTTTTCCGTATCTGACAACTCTTAATAAATGCGAAAGCTAAGTACCCTAATCTTGTGTCGTGTGGCGAGTTACCCCTTCGGGCCCTGTCCAGGAGCAGGGCGGAGGCTGGACTGCAGACCCCGGGAGCCCCTGGCCCCCCAGTTCTCACGTCGCTTTTTCCCTCTCCAAATCTGCCGCAAATCAGGAATCGAGCCTCAATTAGGCTTTTGTTTGGCATCGTTCTACATAACGGGTTAATTACAGGCTCTAGCGTGGGGGCAGAGAGAAAACAAACTTTGCATTGAAAATGTTACAGTGCGTTAGACATGCCCGTTGATTACTTTGATTGTTGTGTCTAATTCTTGACAGAGGGGTAATAATTTGGCCGGCGGTAATGATGGCTTGTAGTTGTCTGTTGAGAAAAACAAGAGTTATGTCTTATCTCACACGAATCTTCTCCGAGGAAAGGGCTCCTCCCCCATCTCTTTTTTCTTTTCTGTCCGGTATAGCCCTCCTCTAATCTCTTGTCGCCGGACTTGACTCTTTTAGCTTCCTGTTTGTTGTATGTGTTGGTCTGCCTTTTCAGCTCTCCCCCACCCTTTTTCTCAAGACATAGCTGAAATGGCTAATAAGTATGTGCTTATTAGCACAGGATGGCAGGTACAACATGCATATGATGTCACGCTTTTAAAGTTACTGATCACGCAAGCCCCATGTGAAAAACATTGACCGCTCCTTCCCTCCTTCCCTAGCCACAGCCTCTGGACTCTTGAGAGCCTTAGGACCCAGAGATGGAAAAAGCATTATTTAGACTCGGGAATGCAATGGAAGGACTTAGGCGAGGCACATATTTTTGTGATCTGTTCCCTTCCTGGCATTGATTTCTAGTATTAAAGGTATATGTGTATGCATGTGGGGTGTGCGATGTTTTACATATATAGATGTCAGTTTATTTCTGAAGTCCACAGCTTGAATTTAAGCTAAGTAATTTAGGAGGGGATGATGAATGATTTGGCTTCACTTGCTAGATGTAAGATCTTTGTTGCCTGGTGGCTGAGAATGGATTGATGGGTCCACAGCTTTCTAGCTCTTGTATTATTCATAGGAAAGGTGTGTCTTCCCCTTCTAACTCTTCAGCATGCACTCTAAATGTGTGGCTGAGATGTCTTCTTGTTTGCAAATCATCTCTTGCACATTCTCTCCTTTTCTCTGCACACCTCTGGAGACTGAGTTTTGAGCTCTGCTCTTCTAATGAAATCCCTCCTGTTTGTTATTATCTATCATCTTTCCTCCTTCATTACTCTGAATCCTTCCTCTTGGAACTGACTCATTTCCTCTAGCTTCTGCAAGCTAAAACTTAATGCAGCTAAAAACATCCAGGACTCTACTTGAATCGGGGAATTCATATCAATATCTATAGTCTTAAAGACAAGATTTCTCTCCCTCTATAGTTTCAGAGCAATAACATCCTCTAATTCAGTCTACTGCCTCAATTTTTTCCTTTTTTTCAGAGGGACCTGGTTTTCCTTACCATTAAAAAGCTCTAATTTAAGTCAGAATTATATTTGAAGACATTTCCCTTCATTTCTGGTTATTTGTGATTTTGTATGGCTGTGTATACCCAGTTGCCCACTGATAATTTTTTTTTTAGTTCAAGATTAAATACATGTCTTTGTGATGGTCTCCTACTGTTCACCCTGATCCACTTGTTAAACTCATCTTACTGACCTCTTTTCTGGTCAGTTTTATCTTTTTGACCACCAGCCCAAAAGACAATGTGCTTTCAAGTTACTGTTAGAAGTGCTTTGTAGTTCCCTGGCACCTTGAATTTTTAAGCCACAAACAAGGTCAATCTCATTGAAATATAACTGTTGTAAATCCCATGTGGATTTACTTAACTTTTCCCATTTTCTTAAAAAAAGAAGTAAAAAAAATTTACAATTGCAGCCCAAACCTCCCATAGAGCTGTTTGTTTGCCGCTCACCCACTTTGAATGTTCAATCTCATCCCTGATACGAGGAAACCAAACAGAAAGTATTTATTTTTCTTATTTGTAAAGTTCAGTTTAGTTAACTTTTGTAAAGGAGATTTATAATCCAAATTAGGCTTGAGATCTATTGGTTAAGGACTATTTGCTTCCTCTCTATTAATCAACAAGTAAAGATTATTTCACAACCAGGCAAGGCAAGTTTTCTTTGTGGGTGCTGGAAGAAAGAGTGAAGGGGTTATTTCTGTGCATTTATTTAAAAAGTGTTACTTTAGAAAATGGCCCCAAATCTTGAGTGCTCAATACCGAGGTGAAATAAAAGCACGTAGTGAAATAAAAGCACGTAGCGTGTACAGTGTGAGTCGGTGTTTTTAAACCAAAATACAAGTAGTTAATTCCAGGCTCTGGCAGCAGGTTCTGTTTACTGATCTTTTCTGATTGTTGTTTTCTTGATAACCCAGCAAGCCACTGAATGGCTGTTTGAGCCCAGGCGCCACAAACATAAACTTCACAGCTTACAATGTCCCAAGCCCTGATGGAGGATCTCTCCACACCTCCCGGAGACTTCTGAAGTGTAGACAGAGAAGTTGGTTCACAGGGAACGCCGGAGGGGGAGGGGCGGCCGGGCAGGCTGCGAGCGCCGCCGGCATTGTTACTATCACTTCCTTTAATTTTTATGATGCTTAAGCTTTTGGCTCCCAGAAGCCCATTTCGCAGCCTCCAGGAAGCTTTTCTTTTTCCTCAACTGCGCACAAGACTCCTTGATTCTTTCTAGTTTTTATAAAAAATAAGCATTTTGCAAATCTTTCTGCTTAATTATCTCTCTGTTAAAAAAAAAAACAAAGCTCGGAATTGATAAGCAAGTGGGTTCTAAAAGGAAAATAATGTGGGCTTTTTCCTCCAAAAGAAGGCGCCTAGATCTGAGAGAAGGATGTGGGCTGAGATGGCTTGCTTCAGGTAGGGAGGAATTGATCCACCCTTTACCAGAGTCTCCTGGAAGCGTCCGCTTAGCCCAGAGCCTCTTCTCCCCCAGGGTCCTCTTTCCACCCTGCTGGTCAGAGGTTCGTGTTCACGCTGGAGGGATGTTATTTGTGCATTTCACTGAGTTGGTACTTATTTTTGCGGGTGTCCCTTGGCTCTCCCACCCGGTGCCTTTCTTCGGTCCCGCGGGCTGGGCCCTGCCCGTCTGCACCTGAGTTCGGGGGAGCGTGCTGGGAATGGGGGTCCTCACACTGGTCTAACCGGCCCCGCCACTCCCGCGGGCGAGTCAGCCCTGGAACCCCTAAAGAAGGGACAATCGTCGTGGTCCCGGAGAGGAAAACAGGGTGTTTCTGGGCCCTTCTGTTTTAGGAGTTGATCAGGTTGGCAGATCTGGAGGGCTAATCCAAACAAGGCCCTTGACTTGTGAGGTCGCGAGTCTAGACAGAGCTGGTGGCTCGGCGGCTCCTTATCTTTCCCTGGGATCAGCCGAAGAGGCGCTCCCGGCCCGCTGCTCTCGGCTCGCCCGGCCCGGAGCCCCCGCGCGGCGCAGACGGCACCACAAACAGCACCTGAGGCTTTACAGCTCGCTTTATTGTTTAATGGAGAAGGCTGCGGAACGTGGTTTGTCTTCTCCGCCCGCGCCCCGGCCGCTCTGCGGCTGCAAACGCGGAGTGGGGGTGCGCCCGCGCCACGCGGGTCCCCGACCCCGCAGCGCCCGGCCCGGCCCGGCCCGCCAGACCCCGCGGGCCTGCAGAGGACCTTCGGGAACCCCAGCGCCTTCCTTCCCAGGCTCCACACCCCAGGCAGCGGTGCAGGGACTGCGCCAGAAAGCCTAGGCGAGGTGTCCTGGGCTAATCCAGTATCTCCTCTCGATGCCTGGAAATGACAGTTCTGCACCAGAGCCATTTATGGTTTGTGGGGTCAGTGGGCTCTGACTCAAGGGCGATCAATAAAAACATTTAGTTCAGTAATAAGCTGCGTTCTTCTTTTTTAAAAATGTACCCAGGAAGATGCGTCACTATCTTGGACAGGGTGTCCCTGCGTGGCCCAGTGCCCTTTCTCCCCAGCGAGCACAAACAAGTGGCATGTGACTGCCCAGTGTTGTGACCACTTCACTGGGTAAACCATGGACGCCCCTATCCTCCGGAGCTGGCGCCCACTGCCCAGAGACTGGCACTGCCATCCCCTCGGGAGCAAGGGGACCACTGGGGAAGATCTTACCATGCCCTCTTTGAAGCCTTGGGATTTATGATCAAGGATTTTGTGGCTCAAGTTTCAAGTTAATTGAATTAGAGTATGTTAATTATAATTCTACTCATTCCTTATGGATTTTTTTTCTTGTTTCAAAGGTGGGGGATTTCTGGTTGCATTTTATTACTCCCTATTCTAGTTTGCAAACATTATATATACACGTGTGTGTCATTGGCATGAAGTAGATAATACTGCCTGTGTTTGAAAACTAACCACCTAGATGCAGGTGAGAGTAAAATTTGATTATGTGCTTAAGGTAGTGTTAATACAAACACCACCATCTCCCAGTTTTGATGACAAGACAGATCCACATCCTCATGCTTTTCTCTGCCTGTTCTCCACAGCACAACTGTGTGTCACCATGAAAAACAAAACAAAGCAAAACTCAGTTGTAGGAAAGTGAAGGTTTTCAGGAGGGCAGCTTTTTTTGTTGTTGTTGTTATATTTTCACCAGAAAATAATTCTTAAACAGTAACTCAGGCACTGACTTCTTTTTCTCATGGGCAAAAGTTGCTGATTATGTCAACCTGTCACAAATACAATGTGTTGTTTGAAAAGTGTTAGACTTAGCAGGTATATAGAGATAGTATTAGACAGGCCACCGAATATCATAGAGTCAAATATGGTGGGAATTAACTTTTAAGAGCTGGGAATGATTTTACTTTTTCCTAATAGCTTTTTAATTAATTTCCTCAAAATGTTTTATCTATTTTCTCACAATTTGATGATAAAAACCAGCAGACTAGTTCAGTGCACAATAGAAATAGGATTTACAAAATGTTACTTGTGCAGGTTCTATTCTGCAGTTATTTGAATAATTTAAATTGTATTCTCAATTATTTTTAAATTTCTTTTCCTTTATTAAAAATTGCCCACACCTTGGTAAAAATATTTTGCCTTAAACTTTCAATGATTATTTATGAAAGCAGCGATTAATTTTGATTATAAGTAGGATATTTACTTTAAAATAAGTTTCACAAAAGAAAATCTGTATCTGGTTTTGGGAGGATTTAGTAAAATACAGAAAAATAATGAGTTAGATTTGTAAAATGAGCATACACGTTTTGAAACATTGTATTTTAAGTATTAAAGGGAAAAATCCTTATGGACTCAAGTTTAAACCCTCATTTTACATCTCATTTTAAACTCTGAAGATATAACTTGTAGTGATAGAAGATTGCTTTTTACAAAGAAATACTTGAAATAAAAATAGCCTGGAAACCTAAATAACATTTGCATTTTAATTCACTAAACAAAACAAGAGATTTTATTTGTAAATTATGGTAGTTTACTTCCACTGACATTGAAAGTCTGATATCTAAAAAGATGTTGAAAATATGGATTAGCAGTTTCTAGAGAATGAAACTTCTTGGCAAATTCTGAAACCATTTACTCTCCTCAGCAATATGTGGAAATATTTTGGAGATTTCTAGTTAGCATTATGTCTTGTATCAAAGTACATTTCATATTTTTAAAACTATAATATATCCTTTAAGTTTTTATAACTTCAAAGGTACTTGTCACTCTTGCATTTTATACATGGGCAAATTTCTCCCTGTTTATCAGAACTTGAACACTTGAATGGAGGATGGTGTATTACCAATAAACACTCACCATTTAGTTCTACTGTCCCCTGAATGTGGACTTATAAGTTTCATTAATGTTAATGGAATATGTCCTTGTATGTCGTGTGCAAAAAGGGTCTTGGGAGATACTTCAACCAGCAATGTCTTTGTAGTGAGTATGCTAGGGCTAAAACAACCTAATGATCACATCTAGGCCCAGATAATATGTTAGTCTCACAAGTGGAAATAAAAGAATGAAATGGTGGGATTAGATTTGAAGTCAAATGTGTTATAAAAGGGGGAGGAAGCCCTGAAAATAATTTAGAAGTAACCCTTAGTTAACAGATACTTAAGAAATATGGTTGCCAAGCAGATGGTATAGCTCCTTTATCACAGAGATCTAGAACCAATGCTGCTATATACCGTGCACCTGCACTGTATACACGAAGTTGTTTCCATTGAATAATTTACTGGAATTTGAGTGATGCTTTATGTGTGTTCGTTTTGTTGTGGTAGTACACTATATGAAATCAGTCTTGTGGATTAATGAAGGCATCTCTGATATGTATTATGGCAGCCTCTGGCTGTGGCATAGAGTTTTCTCTAGGGCAAAGCTAAGTCGCTGGTATTAAACTAGAATCTGTAGTGTTGAAGAATTGAGTGATGGTCCACGGGTATAAATGATGAATGTTGTTCCTCTTGAATGTTGTTTCAGTTATTTGGGTCCAAATCTTCTAGAATCACTATACAGACTAAGACTAGTTCCTTCCATCTTTATAGAGAATATTAAGAGAGGAGTCAGTTTCTCCTAGAGCAAGAGATGCAGAGTGGTTGTTTCTGCCATGACATAACACTTTCTGTCTGTAAAGCACTTTACAGTCATTAGTTATGCATGAGAGCTGCCAGGACCTGTTTTCCCAATGACCTCAGTACCTGTTTCTCAGCACAATTCTCAGTTCCCTTGTCTTTCCTTCATATAGGAAATAGCCGAACATCAAAGAAGCAATACCTTGTCCTTGGTGACTTCAGTGAGGACTACGTTAGCTCAGAGAATGGAAATTATTTTATGGATATTTTCAGTGATATCCACTCTCCTTACTTCTAGGAATTGAGGGAAGAAGCTGAAGGGTAAAATAGATGGTTTCCCTAAACTGTAGCATAACTATAATTTATCTCCTTAACACAATGGCTCCCAACCTTTCTGATTTCAGGACCGTTTTCCATGCTTAGAAATTCCTTTTTTAAATAAAATCATTTTCTTAAAAGCTTGTATGTCTTTATGGGTACATTATGATGATTCAATACATGTATACAATGTGTATTAGTCAACCTAGAGTAACAGGCATTTGCATCTCTGGGACAATTATTATCATTCTGTGGTACTAGAGATTGAATGCAGGGCTATTCTACCACTGAGCCACATCCCCAGCTTCACTCTTAGAAATTCTTGAGGACCTCAAAAAGCGTTCATTAATTGGAATTATATTTATGACGTGATAAATATGATATTCAAAAAATATTTGTTAACTTAAAATAATTCACTCAATGTTAATGAGAATAACTTTTTACTAAAAATGATGATAGTTTATAAAACCAAAGAATTTAGTGAGATGAGAGGCATGGTCTTCTATCAGCTGGATTCTCATGCCTGCTACTTTATTCTGTAGCACTATCACACACCACATAATGTCTGGAACTCCACGTCCACTTGTGAGAGAATGAGAGTCACATGACAAATATTGTCAGCTTAGTCTCCTGAAAAGAGTTTTGACCTCACAGACCCCCTGAAACATTTTAGGGTCATTCCTCAGTACTTCTCAGGACACACACTGAGAACGACTCCCTTAAAAAATGGGCCTTTACAAAAGGATAATAGAGAAACTATTGCTAGAGGAATTTTAATTACTTATATTAGTGATATAGGTTTAAAGTCATGTCAAGGTTGCAATTTTATTTTGTGACTTTTCAATTCCATCATAAAATACTGACCCGAAAACCCCTTATATCCAGGGGAAAATATTATGTTGTTATATAACTGAAAAATTCAAGTCCCATTGTGAGGAACTCTAGGAATGAAGGAAACATGGATGTTGACTGGTGTATGCGAAGCGTGTGGGATTTCATCATCTCTTAGAGCCTGCCCTCAGGAAGCTGTGGGGGTGATGAGCACTCAGGAGAACTTTGGAATCCATACCAAATATTTTGGACTTGAACAGGTGGAGTTATTTGCCACACTATTTTGGGACAACGAAGTAAAAGTAACAGTTATAATTTGTAAAAGTCATTTGGTTTTGGGAATGAGGTAGGCTAGTAAGATGAAAGACTGAAGACTGGGAAAATAGCAAGTCAAGGATCCTAACGGTTTAGGCAAAGGATGGGGCTTTTTGAGACTCTGAGAAATTGGCTGGTATGGAGGACATAGGTGGTTGTGCACCAGGTGTGTATTCTTCTTTTTCATAAGCACATGGATAGTCTACACATCCCAGGCTCCCTTGCAGTTGGGTGGGTTACATGACTACAATTCTTGTCAGTGAAATCTAAGCAGAAATCATGTGGGTTATGCCAGGCTTGGGCCTTGGGGTAGTGAGTGCACATCCTTCGTGTTTTTTTCTTTTTCTTTTCTTTTCCTTTCTCCTTCCCTTTCTTTTTTCCTGCTTTCCTTCCTCCCTCCCTCTCATCTTCTCTCCCTCCCTTCCTCCTTCCCTTCCCCAGGACTGGGAATGGAAGCCAGGGCCTTGCACATGCTAGGTAGGCACTAGTGGTAGACACTGATATACATTCCCAGTACTCTATTTCTCTTTTCAACTGGCTTGTGTCCATAAAAGTCCAGCTTTAACCAGGCAAATGATAACAGTGTCTTAGAGTTGTGATAGAGCAACATGATGGAATAACCAATATCCTAAATAACTTCAGGGAATAGAGTTGCCTGCCAACTTGAAACATTCAGCTCAAACTGCAAAGGAAAAATTCAATTTTTATTTCCTTTAAGTCGTTGAATTACTGTAGAGCCTATTTTGTCACATCTGCCTAGCCTTACTCTAGAACTGGATATAGACTAGAGTATTGAGGTTGGTAAGCAGTCAAGGTTGACTGCAAGGTTCCAAATTCTGAATGAATCGTTCATTTAATTGCTCATTCATCCACTTCGTCCATATCATGCACTATTCTATGTGCTGGTTATATAGCAGTGAACAAAGCAAAAAGTTCTTGCCATCATAGGCTTTCATTTGCATGGTACACCTTCAAGGAACATACAAAGAAGTGCTTATTATCACAACGGTCCAGATAGCTAGTATGAAGAAAAATCAAGCAGAGAATGGGGATAGAGAGCTTGAGTGATCAAGTAAGCCTCTTTGAAGAGTTGAGCTTCGAAGAGGTGGTGGTGCTCAAAAGAAATATGCATGTATAAGTCAAGTTTTTTTTTGTACTGGAGGCTGAACTCAGGGACATTCTACCTCTGTGCTACACTCCCAGCCCCATTTTACTTTTTTATTATGAAACAGAGTCTCCCTAAGTTGCTGAGTCTGGTCTTGAACCCGTGATTCTCCTGTCTCAGCCTCCCAAGTACTGTGATTACAGGCATGTTCCACCATACCTGATATGCATATATCAATTTTTTACTGAAACTGTGTATTTAAATGTTGATGTGCCCTTGATATATCTAAGATTTTACAGGAAGAAATGCACCAGTGTTTGAGAGGTATCTGTAAGTTATTCACTTACATAACTTAGTGCAAACAGAAGAACTGTGTAGAATAAAGCAAAGTAGGAAAACACAAGTAATACAGAAAAACACCGAAGATCTATTGGAAGAAATGTGACTGTAAAGGTATAAGAAAAAAAAACGCAAGACATAAATGTGAGAAATAGGTGAAGAGAGCAGGGTGGTGATGAGGACAAAATAAAAGACAATAGAAGTGTCTCAGGAACTGAAGCCAGAAGTCTTCAAAGGGGCAGGTATGAAAAGCTGTGCCCCACACATCAGAAAGATCAAGGGAGATAAGGACAGAGAAAATGCCTTTGAACTTGGCTGAATGGAGGTCATTGGATACCATAAAGAGGCAAAGATGGAAGCCAGATTTAGGAGGGGAATTAGTGGGGGGATATTTTAAATATAGTTCATCTAACCCTTCACCATTGTTATTGGACATTTATTGAGTGTAGTGATTCTATGGGGCTCTCCTCTGATAACCAAAGTATTCACTGGGTCCAGCAGTTGCTGGGCTTGTGAAAAATGACTGAAGTTGCAGAGGCGGGCACTTCTCTTAACCCTTTTAGGTGGTCCCTGGCGGACAGAACTACCCGAAACATTTTTGCCTCCTTCGGTCGTCTGGCTTGGCTAAACTCAAGAAGACTGGAGATTCCACAATCTAAGCAGACAGACCAATTAGATGCTAAACTCCCAGAGGCTAGAACTAAGCTGTCAAAAGAAAGTGAATATGGAGCTGTAATTATCCAATAATTACAAGAGTCTAGGCAAAATTCTAAGAGGGGGAAAAAAAGCTTGGCATGTTATAAAATTGTTTGAGAGGTTAGCAATTTGCTTAGTTTTGTTGACACTAGGTTAAAATGTATGATGTTTCATCAGAAGGTAATATTCCCTGTCCTATATATTACCATATTATTATTGTATGCTCGGCTGAAAAGACTTTGAAAACAAAGCAACAGGTTTGAACATATTATGTTAATAAAACTCAGCTAGGTCTTAGAAATTCAGATGACAAGGAATAAAGTCCTTATATATTTTGTAATGCAACATGTCATTCAACTGATACCGTGCCAGTCTGAAAACACTGGGGAAACCAGACCGTGTACTGTCTGCCATAATTCACCTCTCCTGGGATGGATACCTACCAAGAATTCATAGATTCTCTTAGTTCTACTTTGCTTTTGGCAAAATGATATGGTGTACAAACTACAGGCCTATAGTGCAAGTCCATTATGGAGAAGTAAGGATCCAATCTAGTAACACATACAAATACAGTAGGTTAGCTATTATTTGTGGTTCAAAATAAATTTAAAAGACTAATTATTCCCCACCAATCCTTTGCAGTATACACGAGGGGATAAATCATGAAGTCTTTAGTAAAGGGGCAAGTATGAAAAAAGGAAGAAAAGATTTATTTGAAGATTTTTGTGGGTCAACATATAGGACACAGACAGGAAAATTTCATCTGATGGGCAAGTAAATGCAGAAAGGGTAGTATAGAAAAGTATGTCGAGACAAAGCAAAAGAATTCCATTAATATAGTTGAAAATACTCAGTTTTTTTAAGTCTAATTATGGTGATTTCTTTTTTCCCTCAGAATGATAGAGATTAAATTTTTTCAGCTCTAATTTTGGGATTATGTTAAAGTACATAAAGCAATAAAATGAAGCACCTCCGTATTTGTGAATATTTTAGCTATTCCGCTCCTTGTAAAATACAGATTGGCATATAAAATGCTTTCCAAACTAACCGTTGATTGTTTTTTTCTGAATGAACTGTCATGTGTGTTCACTCCCTGTATTTTCTAAAATGTACATCATGTACAAAGTATATTAGTAGTGGAAACAATTTATCTCTGATAACTGTATATTGAGAGAGTGGAAACAATTTATCTCTTATCACTGGATTAATTTGATATCACTTGTTATTAGTTGTCTTTTTTGACAAAGAATTGGTTGTCCATTTTGAAAAAAATGTACAAAAATCCAAAATACACTTGTTTTCAGAATTTTTTTTCCAGAGAGAGAGTAAAAACCATTTTTCCATAAAACGAGTGGTAAAATAATCTATTTTAATACTTGAGAATTAATAGCATCATTTTCTTTCTTACCTATCAGACTCATTATCTCAGGGCATCTGCCCAAATCATTCACTATTGCTTAATAAGAGTACAGAAACCACATATTCTGGAAAGTTGTAGAGTTCAACAAAGGGCTGGGTTTTGTAAGGCCTAATGCTATTAACTATCTCAGAAAGAAACATACCCAGATAAGTTCACAAAGCCAGGCACTCTACAAAAGCCCCAGACATCTTGGCATTGAACTGATTAGCTCTGTAATATGCCACAAATAATCCAGAGAGGTAGCTAGGAGACAGGCAGCAGAGGAGAACTTTGGGGACCCCTTCTAGTGAGCCTGGGAATGTCTGACCTACTCCTAAGGGACTTATCCAGAATGAGTCAAGGCTCTGTTTCGACTTGTAGCTGCTGATCCATAATACATTCTTCTATCAAACCTAATGGATATGAAGTAGGGGGAATACAGGAAAGCTTCTTAATCATTAGCAAAGTAGATCTTTGCAATTAGCAAAATAATCAAATACTTGAATCAGGGCTTGGGACCAAGTTAGGGGCAGATGAGAAAATGGCTCTTCCTGTCTGGTCACTAAATTAAGAATTATGGGCACCTGGCTTTCTAAACTCTTCTTTAATGTTTATCTTTTATGTGCCAGTCACCAGAGTAGGCAATAAACTTATATCGTGTCTCATTTTCATCTGTCAACATGTAAGACAGGTAAATCTCATTTTGCAGAAGAGGACTGGTAATCTCTAGTCAAGACCATTTACCCAAGGTCTCAGAGAATTTGTGCATGGAAAGCAGCAATTATTTAAATTAAGTGCATCATTGATTTGCACAACAATGCTTAATTTAGATATGCTAATCCACAAATCATCTTTACTGTTGAGGGCGATCAGAGAAAACCTAAACCGTTTCAAGTGTTGGTTTTTGAGATCTGGAATCAATTTCTGGAAAAGCAGATACTCCAGGTCTTCAAAAAGGAGACTGTGCTAGTTGTAGCAAAGTTGTTACAGTTATTATTGGGCTCTAAATCCAGCTAGAGGGGACACTTACTGTTTCTGGAATACACCATGTTTATTTTGCTTTGTGTTCTTTTTATTTTTCCCCCTTTGGCTCTCTACTTATTCCCTACCATGCACGTTCATCTGCCGAATCTTGTCTCATGCTTCAGTTTCTGCATTCAGATGCCCATTCCTCAGGAAGCTGGAGCCATCCTGCACCCCAGCTGTGTGCTATCATGACCGACCACATTTGCCTGTGGCTTGTTTGCATCCCTGCTTGTCTGTAGGCCCTGAAGCATCTATTTTCTTCTCTCTTATATCCCTGACACAAACAAAATGCACAGTGAGCACTCAAATATTAATTTCCTGGGTATGGATTACAGTATGAATGAATATCAGAGCTGCCAAAGTCAGAAAAGAGCTGCACTGCTTTATTAAGGGCCATCAGCAAGGGAAGAAACAGAAAAGAGGGCTATTTCACAATGATAACTGGGACTTATATAATGATGAGAGGAAAGAGAGAGAGATTGACATAGGGACTGAATGATGGCTGTAACTTAGTGGTTAAGGTCCCGGAGTCAGGCAGTCTTGGATATAAATACTTGCTGGTTGACCTTGGTAGGTTACTTAGCTTCACTGAGTATGTATGGTTTCCACATATGTAAGAAACACTTGTTGAGCTATGCATGGTGAGGCACCTGTAATCCCGGTACTTGGGAAGCTGAGACAAGAGTATCACAGGTTTGAGGCCAACCTGTGGTAACTTAGTGAGATCCTGTTTCAAAATAAAATATAAAATAGGGCTGGGGGTGTAGCTAGGAGGTAGTATGCCCCTGGGTTCAATCCTCAGTATCACACAGAAAGAAAGAGAGACAGAGAGAGAGAGAGAGAGAGAGAGAGAAGAAGGGAGGGAAGCACTTAACACTTGTTGGACTAATTTGATATGTACCTACTATGTAATAAACTCCGTATGTGGGATTATTATTATTATTGTTAAGTTGTGTGATAAAAGTAATATTTTCTTCAACAAATTTGCTTTGTGTTCTTTGTATCGTTCCCTTCCTTTCCTGTTGAGCTACATGCTGAGTCTTTATGTATTTTTCTTGGCCTTAGGTGGGGTGGGACATGCTTTATATTTTTACATTTCTTTTCTTTGTCTTGTCACTATTTCCTTTATGAGAATGCTTTTATATTATACTTATTATGGCTTTTTTCAACTGAGGAGAATATGCCCTATTAAGGGGATTTTAGCAAATAATTAAGACAATTTTTAAAAAAAAAATAGTACCCTAGTAAAAGTGGTTTCTTTTCTACATATTAATTGCCACAAGCACACGGATTCCTACATAATTATGTTTATGTATATATATATATATATTTGCTTAATATTCTATAATAAATAATGCCCTTATGTATTTCCAGAATTAAAAACATCTTGAGAAAATGGCTTTGTTCTATCAGTTGCCCCTTAAGCAGTTTTTCATTGGTTATTCACCATTGCACAGTCTAAATGCGGTATTCTATCTAGCGGTGTTGTGCATGTTTTATTATTTCATCGCATTTCTTGTGGCACGGATTCCTAACCTTTTAATTATGGTGAAATATTCCAAAGGTTAGTGAAACAACCCTCCAAGGAGCTTCTGGAACAATCTAGTAGCAGAGGCTTATTGTCCCTGCCTTAAAACTGATTATGTGAAAGAACAGTGTGCACCTCCAGAAAGGCTAGCAATTCCGCCATCAGATAAATGATTGCAGCCTTCAGTGGGCTGGCTCCCTTTATTTTAGCTACTGGTTGTAGAGCTGGGAAACAGAAGCCTGCATGGAGAATGAGGGCCCAGATTTTTTTTTTTTTAAACTGAAATGTCAAGCTATGTGACTATGCCCGGCAGAAGACGCCCCCCTGTGAGATGTGATAAGCCCCAGGCCTGCTCCACACACTACACTGAAAATGCCGTGGGAGGGCTTCCCAGGCTGATGGAACTAATGACAGTAATAGCTCTGAGTAATTTGTCTTTTTCCTTACTGTGCACATTCTCTACATGGGGTGCACTTTACACCTACCACCAGGCTCACATCTGGAATGCTGCGACCCTCTCAGGCCTGATTCAGAGAGGTTGAAATCTCCTGGAAAGTAAATCTGACCTCTAATTTTCTTAATAATTCAGGATTATGCTAATGTTACTCAGCAACCATTGTAGACTAGTTCAGGAGCACCGGAAGAAAGCTCCAGCCCTGGAACTGGAGGTGTGACCAAGCTTTCCTTGCAGATTTGGCTATAATTTTTCCCCCTGTATCATTCTAATACAGAAAATATAAATTTAAAAATGATGTAATTTTCATCACATAGTCATTGTTTTTAGTGGGAGGGCATCCTCTACTTAAGAAGAAATACTCTGTTTCCTTTTTTTTTTTGTATATGGATTTTCTACCAAAGATTTATAAGAATACTAATGATAGGTTGGGGTTTTTAATTCCAACTGTAAAAAATACTTAGATAGTTAAAGAGACTGACAAAATAATTTCAGGGATAGATAAAACAGACTTCACAGCAGCTTAATCTCATAAATGCAGAGTGCTCTCAGGAAGATTTTAACAATAAAAATCCTACTTTAGTGCTTGCTCCACAGCAAGATTGTACATTTAATATTGTATTTATGTCCTACACTTCTCGTATTTATGTAAAAAATAGCTGTGTTATTAAAAGTGCAAACATCTGCACAGGTCTTTTGGAAAAATATAAATGGGCTTAAGTCTTAAAAAAAATGTGTGTACCACATTGAAAGGGTAGGTTCTTCAGTCGTAGGTCTCTGTGAATAAAGAGAGAACTAAACTATCTTCATAAATTAGTAGACAAAGGATTGTCCAAGAGAGCAAGAGATTTTCAGCCATTGTGAAATATGAGAATTACAGTATTTACAGAAAAAAAGCTCATTAGTATGGGTATCTGACTCATTATGTCAAAATATTTGTAAAGTTATTTGTAAGTTATAAATAGACACTAATTTTATTATTTTTCTTTAATTCACATCCAGAAAGGTTCGAGTGAAACATTTTGCTTCTGAGGACCGAAGCTTATGCACAGAAATACAACAAATTACAGGTTGTTTATGTGAGTTATTCTTTTATGTTCCCCATAAACAATGTAGAGTTGTAAACATTTATCTATGAATAATATCTGTGGCTATAATTGGTCAACAAAAAGATAATAACTCACCAGCCATGCTCAGTCTCTTTCTTGGTACCTCTATCGATTCCGTTTCTCAAACTCCACAACCGTTTGAAGACAGAAGAACCTGCAGACCACTTCATCAATCTCCATTTGTACGTCCTGGATAGATGATGACAGACAGATTTCAGAAAAGATTTTTTTTTTTCCTAGCATGGACATCCTAAGAGGTAGACACCCAAACACATAGGGGGAAAAAATCAAGTTAAACCAGGCATGGTGGCGCATGCTTGTAATCCCAGTACTTGGGAGGCTGAGACCAGAGGATCTGGGTTCGCGGCCAGCCTCAGCTACTTAGTGAGGCCCTCCGCAACTTAGTGAGACCCTGTTTCAAAATAAAGAATAAAAAAATAGGGCTGGGGGTGGAGCTCGGAGGTAGAATGCCCTTGGGTTCAATCCCCAGTACCGCAAAAAAAAAAAAAATCAAGTTAGAGAGGGAGAAAGGAGTGAGGAATGGCCTACTGAGTGTCCTATTGCCCTCTCAGAACTGTCCCCTCCTGCTAGGTCTGACCCTTAGGAAAGTTTGCTCCAGGAAAAAGTAATGATGGCCATTTTCCCTGGGTGAAGCAAAGCACCTGCAGAAGGCTGCAAGAGAGGCTCATCACGACAGGTGTGTCATACTGAATCTTTATGGGCCACGCATCTCAGTGGGTGAGACTGGGGCACAGGGTGGAGGATCCTGTCTTTATGTCAATGTGGGAAGAGGGGTGGCTATGAGCAGCTTAGCTCATGGGTTTGGGCTCAGACAAAGGTCTGCAGCATTTTAATATTACACTCTCTTTTACACCTAATGCTTTAAGATATTTGATAAGAAAACTCCTCAAAGAACAACCAGTCAACTGGTATCTTTGTGATTTCTGCAGAACTGGTGCAGTGTGCAAAAGTGCATTGCACTCAGTTAATGGGTAACGAGAAATCTACAAGGACATCCTGTTCGTGACGAGTCCAAAGTTGATGACGCTGACTATTATTTCCAATGCTTTCCATTTATTAAGCGAGGGCCCTGCATGCATCATCTTATAGAATCCTCACTGCAGCTCCAAGTGCTCATATTGTCATAGAGAAGGAAGCTGAAGATCAGAGAGTTTCCTGCAAGGAGGGTAGTGAGATGGGAGCTGAGATTTGTCTGACAGCCCAGCCCTCAGATCATCTTCTCTCTCATTCTCTAATCTACCTTCCCTCCTTCCTCCTGTCCCTTCCTCAGCCATCCTGGTCTTTCAGTAGACAGCAGAGTGCTAAGAAATCAAGGGTCTGTAGCAAAATCAGGCAGATGGGGGCTTGAATCCCAGTTCTGCCAGTTCAGTGACCCTCAGCAGTTACTCAACCCCTCCAGGTTTCACAGCTTCCCTCCATAAGCCACAGACAACTCTAACTCCTAAGGGTGCCGTTGGGAAGTCTACAGGAGAGGATCAGAGAAAATGCTAAGCATCCTCCCCGGTGGACAGTAAGCTCTCCACGAGTGCCATCCATTCATTTATAATGATAAACCTCCCATCCGAAGTTTTAATGTGGCTTTTTTTCTTTCCTTTAGGAATCTGAAGTAGCAGTCTTTATAAAAATATATCACTTTTCTTTAGAAGCCTTATAAAATTGAAGCACATTTATAAATAAACTCATATTTATTGACAATTTTATAAAACCTGGCCTCTTAGAATATTCAACACTTTTTGGATACAGTTATTATATGTAAAATAGTACTTTGAAATATTTTTCTTCAAACCAATTTCTTTAGTGTGTAAAAATGGTAAGCATAGCATTTTGATTTAGAAAGTATTTAAGGTTTTATAGCTGATTTAGCTGATTCTTGAGAAATGCTGATAGGCATTTATTACCTTGAGTTGTCCTCCTCCCTAACCACCTTTCTTGAGAGGTACTTTTTTGCATATTGAGGGTAGAATGCAGTCAAGTTAACTGGCCCTTCCAAGAGCACTTAATGGGTGGCCAGCATTCTAGACTCCATCAGCTATTATATTTTCATTGATTTATTGATTTACTGTAAGTCTTAACAATGTCTAAGCTGCAAAGATATGTAAAAAAGGACTTTGGACCTAAAACAGCTTATTGTTCGGTAAAAGAGCTGAGGCGTTCTATATAAACAGATATCAATTTATGGGAGGGGAAAACACTGAGTTCACAGGAGGAAGGAATCACTTCCTAAGGGATTAGCCTTCATGGATGGGTGGTTTTTAAACTTAGAGAGTAGGTGTGACTTGGATGAAGATAAGGGGAGACATTGAGGTGGAAGGAGGAAGGAATCAAATGAACAAAGGCATGGGAGTGTCCGATCCTGGGTGGTGTGCAGAGAGCTCAAGCCCCACTCGCTTGAGCACAGTAGGGTGCTTTACACCTGGAGTTGATATAACCATATACCTATTCCTGGGCCCCACCCCAGTCTTCCAAGAGTCGGCTTTAGTCCTCACAGGGTTGCGGCCTAGGAATCTGCATGTTTATCACGGAGTCCAGTTAATTCTGTTAAAACCACAGAGAGGCGCAAACATGGCTGAGTAGCTGGAAGCAGTGGAGTTGCTGGAAGGCAAACAAATGGTTCTTCACCCAGGGCGCGCACACTGGGAATACACGGAGACTTTCCTTTTTATCCCCTCCCTCCCTTCCTTCCTTCCTTCCTTCCTTCCTTCCTTCCTCCCTCCCTCCCTCCCTCCCTCCCTCCCTTCCTTCCTTCCTTCCTTCCTTCTTTCCTGTGCCTGAACCCCAGACCAATTATGTTAGAATCTCTGAGGGTTAGGACTTTATATAAATACATACTTTATAAAACTTTTTATTCTGGAAAAATTCAAATATATACAAAAGCAGTCAGAACAGTATGGTGAATGCCTGTGCACCCATCACTCGGCTTTAGTAATCATAAGCTCACAGCTTATGATTAATTGGTACCTCTGCCACTCCCCACAAAATCTCAGCCATTCTATCACTTTGCCCATAATATTTCAGTATGTATCTCTAAGTAAGGACTTAAAGTGCCATGAAATCATTAGAACACACTTAAAACAGTAATTTTTAATACAGTCACATAGCCGGTGTTTCAATTGTTTACTGCTTCATAAATGTGGGCATATATATATATATATATATATACATAGATACACACACACACACACACACACACACACACACACACATATACCTATACACACTTTTTTGGTGGTGGTACTGGGAATTGGACTCAGATATATTATACCTCCGAGCTACACCCCCAGTCCTATTTTATTTTTTATTTTGAAACAAGGTCTTGCTAAGTTGCTGAGACTGGCCTCAACGAACCTGCAAACCTTTTGTCTCTGCCTCCCAAGTACTGGGATTACAGGTGTGCACCACCCTGCCAGGTTATGTATAAATTTTTTTAAAGTAGATTGTTAGAATCAGGGTTTGACAAGGTCCACACATAATGGTTGGTTGATATATCTCATAATCTATATTTCCTCTCCATCTCTTTCTCTCTTTTACCTTATAAGAATTTTTCTCCTCCTCCTCCTCCTCCTCCTCCTCCTCCTCCTCCTCCTCCTCCTTATTCTTCTTTTATACCAGGTTGCCCTACAGAGTTCCCCTCACTCTGTGTTTTGCTGATTGCATCCCTATGGTGCCATTTAACATATTTTCTAGTCATCTATTGATATTTGAATCTAGAGGTTTAATAAGATTTAGGTTCAATTTGTTTTTTGCAAGACCACTTTTCTAGATCACGTGGGGGTGTTCTTCCATTAGGAGATGCATAATACCTATTTGTCTCTCTTATTGAGATGTTAGTAACCATGGATAATCAATGCCTAGATCCATTAATTCAATAGAAACTGCAAAATGGTGATATTCTATCTTCTCTTCATTTATTTGCTGTTTCTATAAAGAAACATTTCCTCTCATTTATTATTTGCTCAAATAGATTAAACAGGAAAGCGAGGATACATGAGTCTTTCCTTTATTCACCAATTTAAAAAATAATAATTTATTTTCACTAGCATTATGCAGTGGGGTCCAATTATTTAATTAATCACTTAATGCAGCATTATTTTCAGCTCACAAATGTAAACATGTCTGGGATAGGCCAGTCTATTGCAGTGTTATTGTTACTGATGCTCAAATTGCTCTTGCTTCAACTGCTGGGAACCTCTTCAATTTGGCTCCTGAATTCTTTTGAGAGGATGTGGATAGTGTTTGAAACGTTATTACTCTCTGGTATGACAAGATATTCCGGGATTATTGTGTGCATTTTTTTCTAACACCCTGCAATCCAGTCAATTGTTTCTCCAGGATGCTTTGGTACCTTTCAGTGTGAAACTGAGTTTTAAGACTACATTCTGGATGCTAGTGGTGCTTGATGCTACTGGGCTACGGGGCAATGTTTCTGGGCCTCTGTGGTGTAAAGTTTAGTGCTAGAGAATTTTTTTTTAATTTGTGCTGGGGATTGAACCTAGAACTTGGCACATGTTAAGCAAACTCTCTAACACTGCATTATACCCCAGCCCAAGATATTATTTTTAAGGTAACATCACATTAAGAATTTTTACTAACTGGGTGCACAGTGGTGCACACCTGTATTGCTTATACTTGAGAGGTTGAGACAGGAGGATCACAGGTTGGAGGCCTGTGCATGGTTGCTTAGTGAGGTCCTGTTTCAAAATTTTTTTATCAAACAAGGGATGGGGGTGTAGTATAGCTCAGTGGTAGAATGCCTCTGGGCTCAATCCCCAGTACCAAAAAATAAAATAAAAAAGAATTTGTACTGATATTTCCAATTTAAAACCAATATTACAACATTTCATCTTGTACTGGTAACTCCTTTGCCCTAGCTTGTCTAAACCCCTAGTTCTCACTGATATTAGGATTGTTAGAATGAGATATTATATCATGAACCATTTGCTTTGTACTATAATGCACACACACAAGTTTCAGATTAATTATACTAATTCTCCTTTAGTAATATTGCTACCAAAATGTTTTGTGCTTTTTAACCCTTTTTGTTCTTAGTGTACATGGCAGTAGGGATGTACAGTCAATTTCCTCTGTTTAAAAGTTACTGTGAAGCCAGGAGTGATTGGCTCATGGCTGTAATCCCAGTACTTGGGAGATTGAGACAGGAGGACTGCAGGTTGGAGGCCAACCTCAGCAACTTAGTGACACCCCGTTTCAAATAAAAAATAAAATAGGGTTGGGGAAGTAGCTTGGAGGTTGAATGCCTCTGGGTTCAACCTTCAGAATCAACAAATAAAAGCCTCTGGGTTCAACCTTTAGTATCAATCAATCAATCAATCAAAAGTTACTTAGAATAATTCCTCTGATTATACCAGCAACTAACACTAACCTTTATTTATTTTACTTTGTTTTAATTTTTAGAGATTAATGTAGACATTTAGGTATAATATTTACATGGTTCCAAAGCAAAAGCCAGCAAAACAAATTGTTATCAAAGTAATGTAGCTGTCCCATCCACCTATCTGCTTCCTCTACCTATAGAAAACCATTTAAACAAGGGATGGTTTATCACTCCATTGTTTGTTTTCAGTACAAAACTGTAGAGCTCCCGCAGTGATCTTATGTGGGGGCAGATTGGAGAACCCTTACTGAAGAAAACGATGAGCTAAAGTGTTAGTCTTGTAGAGCAGGGACTTTGTACACCTTTTCAACACTGTGTTTCCTACATGTAGATTAGTGGCTGGCACCTAGCAGGGGATCGGTAAATATTAATTGAGTGAATGATTACTTATCAGAAGTTTGCCATCAGAAGAGTAAGAATATCAGCTGTGTTCTTTTCAGAAGTTAATCTGACAGCCATGGTTCAGGGAATTTGGAAGGAAAAATTGAAAACTGGGTGATCAGTTTGGACACTTACTTGGTTAATTGGGTGACAGTAATTTGGAATGGGGAAAAGCTGAAATGTGTGTTGTGTGCTTTTGCTGCAGCACAAAACACCTCCAAACTTAGTGCTTAAAGTAACACCCATTAACGTAGCTCCCAGTTCTGTGAATTGGCCTGCTTCTTGTGTAGGCCGACCACACGCTGTCTGTAGGGCTTTCTCAGGAGTCCACAGGCAGCTGGCAAGTCGGCTGTCCTCACGTCTCTGGCAGTTGGCAGGCTCAGGGCTGTCCGTGTCATCTCGCTCCTCTGCCTTGAGGTCTTTCATCTTTCATCCTCCAGCAAGCCAGGCTGGGGTCTTTTCCATCTATGGCGGTCTCAGGATACCGGCTATAGCAAAGGTACAAGTGTTTTTCAAGCCTCCGATCCTGTGTCATGTTTCCTAATGTCCCACTGTCTAGAGCAAGCCTCAGTGGGGACACTGATTCAAGAGGCGGTGGGGGACTCCAGCTGGAGATGGGAAGAGAAGGATTTGCAGCCATTGTCAATTCTCCGCAGTGCGAGATATATGTGAAGCAAGATAAGTGAATGAAGTCAATGACTTCTTAGAGTTCTTAACTACTGACCCTTACTCCATTGTTAACATCTCATAGCCTTTTCAAGACGTTTCTCATGCACATGGTAAAGTTGATTTCCCTATCCTCAAGAAACCTTCCCTTACCAATTCACTTAAACATTTATTCAATATTGCTGATTTTAATTGGATAATTGCTTTTCGTTACACAGTATTTTACATTTTTGCATTGTTCTCTAAATTCTTTGTGTATGCTTTTCCTAAGTTCTCAACTAATTTGCCTTATTTTTGTATTCTAATTCTCACCAAATTTATAATAGCATTAGAATCTAATAATTTAGAATAGTATTAGAATCTAATAATTATTTGAGTTTTGGGTTGCCTAGGAGAGCCCTTCTGGAATTGGATTTTGCCAAAAGCCTCTTTACTTTGGCTTCTAATGGAGCTTTCCAATAATGCTTTACTATGTCTAAGTACAATGGTTAAAGAAATCTGGTTGTATTCCGTAGATTGTTTTTAAGCATTCTGGCAGCTGGATTGAATCATTTAAAAAACACATATTTGTAATTGTAGAGGTGTAATTGTGGGTGTTTGTATTGTTTGTTTTGTTTTTGTACTGGGAATTGAATCCAGGGGCATTCTACATCTGAGCTACACCCCCAGACCTATTTTACTTTTTATTTTGAAATAGGGTCTCACTAAGTTGCTGAGAGCTTTGCTAAACTGCTGAAGCTGGTCTGGAACCTGCTGTCCTCCTGTCTCAGCCTCCTAAGTACTAGGATTACAGGCATGCATCACCATACCCAGCGTAATTGTGTTTTTGTGTATAACAAGTCCACTTAAACGTAAGACACAGACAATGCCCTTGCTAAGACGTGTGTGGCTAAGGAGGAATCTTGCAGTGATCCAGAGAGATAAAAAACAAAAACAAAAACAAAAGCAAGCAGCAGACACTCGAGCGTATACCACTAGGAATGTACAGTCCATTTGAGGTAGGTAGACCTCCTTCAATTTCCTTTAGGACCAGGTCATATTGGGGGATCTAAGAGAGGCTGGCAGTATTTCTACAAAACACGGAAGAAAGATGAAGGCTAAGAGGAATGATGGAAGAGGGGAATTGATACATCAGTATCTACTTACACCTGTCTCTGCTTTAGCTTCCTGTGGCTTGGGGAAAAGAACCCAGGAATTCTGGGAGCGGGGAACAACCAAGTAAGTCCTTTTGTTCTCTTCTGTACTGAACATTTCAAAGAGGAGTGAGGGCAAAGGGAGATGTTGCTGAGAGAGAGGGGTGGGGTGAGGATCATTGTAGTCCTGATAGAGAGGAAGAAAAGGAGGTGAAATGGATTGTGAGGAAGCACCTGCTCTTGAACCAGTAGAGATATTTGCAACATTGTTGAAGAGATCTGGACCCATCTAGGGGTGAACTAAATTCAAGTGAAAATTGATCAAGAGCTCTAATCCACTATTTGTGAAATACTCATCCATTTTAGGGTAGGAGGGTATCATAAATCATGAGGTTTTCCTGAGTACACACACACACACACACACACACACACACACATTCATACAGATAGGTTGTTTTGTTTGTCTGGAGACTGTCAACCTAAAGTGAACCTTTACAGTCTACATTAATTCCCCATAAAGGAAAAGGACCACGAAGGAGTTAATATGTATATTTGGAAAGAATTAAGACTTAACCCAATGCGTAAGAGTCCGTGGATGAGAGCTATGTTAAAATACAGAAGTCTCTTCAATGCTATCATTGTCAATAACTGTTGGAGACTATGAACAGATAGGATTGTTTATCATAGACATTGACAAGGTATAATATAAGGAATTTGAACTCATTGAATATGTCTTAAATATTTATGTAAATATGCATATGCACATGCATATTTTTGAGACTAAAGTTTTAATGCAATATCAGTTTTCAGGATTTGTGTAATAAGGCCTAAAATCTTTTTACTAAATGATGGAACTTATCATGACATTTACATATGCTAACATCCAATCATCTTGGTTTTAACAAAAATATTTTCCTTAAATATTTTGAAAGTAAAGCATCTCCACTGAATCAAAACTGACATTTTAATTTGAACTCTCCACTCTGAAAAGAGTTTGCAGTCAAAATTTGTCATTAAAAAAACTCAATGAAATGAAAAATAATGATATGCTGGCTTGCTCTTACAAGCATTCAGAATAGAATTCTAATGATACTATATTTTAATGCTCAGTTGGCTTCTTTTACTACCATATAGGGATTAGGTAGAGAGAAGACAGCTCTTAGTGCAGTCAAAGTGCCATGAACTTATACTCAGAAGAACAACTGCGTTTAGACAGGGCAGGCTCTCTATCAGTGGGTGACTTTGTTCAAGTCACTCAGTTAGCTTCTTCATCCTTAAAATTGGGATGGAGCCCGGTGTGGTGGCACACGCTTGTGATCCCAGTACTTGGGAGGCTGAGACTGGAGGATCGCAGGTTCGCAGCCAGCCTCAGTTTCTTAGTGAGGCCCTCTCCAACTTAGTGAGACCCTGTTTCAAAATAAAGAATCAAACATAGGTCTGGGAGTGTAGCTTGGAGGTACAATGCCCTTGGGTTCAATCCCCAGTTCCAAAAAAAAAAAAAAATTGGGATAAAATGGATATGCCATAGGGTCTCAATATAATATGGTCTGAAAAGGTGTTATAAATATCTCATATAGATGCAAGATTATTGAGGATATATTTTGCATGCCTTGTAACAAATTGTACTGTTTTTCATATTATATACATTATTAATATATTATATTAAGTGTACAATTAATTAACACAATACCAACATATTATATTAATAAATTATATAATTTTAATTATTATATTAATTGTATTTTTATTCATATAATATGAAGTCAATATACATTTGTTTCAAGTATATTTTTTTATTGTGAAAGGAATATCAGGTGAAGGCAAAGAGTGTAGAAAATTAAAATAAGCAAAATAAAGACACTGAGAATCACCCACAATCATTCCATATTATTATTGTCTATATAATTTTCATCAAATTTTTATATACGCATATAGTTTTTAAAAATATGCTTCCTTCTTTATTCACTATTATTGTGGTTGCTATGGTTTGAACAAGTCCTCCAGAGTTTATGTGTTGGAAAGGTAACCTCCGGTGCAACAGCATGAGAGGTGGGACCTTGAAGAGGCGATTAGGTCGTGGGGACTCTGCCTTGTGAATGGATTACTGTTGTCACCAGGAGAGTGGGTTTCTCTTAAGACAAATCCTGCCCCTCGTGCTCGTTCTTTCTCTCTTTCTGTGTGTGCCTTTGTGCACACACACGTGCTCTCTTGCCCTTCTACCTTCTGCCATGGGATGACTCACAAGAAGGCCCTCCCCACAGGTGGGCCCCTCACCCTTGAACTTCCCAGCCTCCATGACTGTAAGAAAGAAATCTCTGTTCTTTACAAACTTCCCAGTCTCAGTAATTGTGTTATATCAGCAAAAAATGGACTAAGTCAGTGGTGTACAATATTCAATATGTGGTTTGTTGTTTTTCCTTCAACATTATAACATGCTGTCGTTTTTAGCACAAACCATAGGAATGCATAATGTAATATACACTGCTGTATGTAGTGAATCATAATTTATAATTTACTTAACCACTCCCCTATTAAATGAACAAAAACTTTAGGGTATTTTCCATCTCTCACAAATGAATATTATTTGTATTAATCGTTGAATACATTCACTAGTATTCCTGGATGAAAGAATAAGTAACATTTTGTGGCTTTTGATGAAAATTGCCAATTTACCCACCCGAAAGATGTGGCCAGTTTTTACTCTCTCAGTAGTGTGTGCAAAGGTGCTCACATCTTAGTAGGTATTGGACATTACAATAAATTTAAAAAATTTTGTCAATGTCACAGATGAAAAATAATATCTCTCTTTTTAATTAGAACACACACAGATGAAAAATAATATCTCTCTTTTTAATTAGAACACACACACACACACACACACACACAGCGTGCCATTATCATTTATCTTTTGAACCCGCTTTTTCATGGCTTTGCTTCAACTTTCTTATATTAATTCTTAGGAAGTCTTTATACATTAAGGTTTTTAAACCTTTATCTGTAATAAATGTTATGAATATGTTTTACCACTTTTCCATTTGCCTTTTCACAGTTTTACTGAGGTATGATTGACAACTAAAATTGTATGTAAGTGTACCTCTTAATCACTTGAGATTGTGTGTGTGTGTGTGTGTGTGTGTGTGTGTGTGGTGTGAAATAATCACAACAAACAAGCATTTGTCTTTAAATTGTATTTATGATGCTTTTTATAAACAATTTATAAGCCTGGTGCAGTAGTGCATGCCTATAATCCGGTTATCAGGAGGCTGAGGCAGGAGGATCTCAAGTTCAAGGCCAGCCTTGGCAATATAGTGAAAACCTATCTCAAAATAAAACAGGCTGGGGATGCAGCTCAGTGGTAGAATGCCCCCGGGTTCATTCAATTCCTAGTACTGCAAACAAAGAATAAAATAAAACAAAATCAATGTATATGTTTCTAATTTATAGAAGGTAATTGTTCTAAATTGTATTATACCTCTCCTTGCCACTTTTACAAAATGTACTTAATACAATTATATGACAGGCACTTCACACATTTTTTTCTTCAAAATAACACTGCAAAGTAGCTATTGTTATTTCCCTTAACAGCCAGGGCCATTGAGGTTGTAGAGATAATGCGTAATGTTCTGAGGTTAACAAAGCTGATGAGAGGAAGACCTTGGTTTAAACCTAAGCCTAGATCTACTGCTTTTTATACTTTACATAACACACTCTCATTGCATGTGAATATTCCAAGGCTCTCAAAGTCTACATAAATGTGCAGGGCTGTATTTGCATGAGTCTTGATTTTGGGGTTCATGATTACTTGTTGAAAAACTGCTTCTATATATGCTTCCTCCATTTTAGCAACTAAATGTCCTGCTCTCAGTTTGTTACTTCTGATGTGGACCATAGCAAATAAATATTTATGGAAGAGCCACTGTGTGCCAGCCAATGTGATGGGTGCTTGGAGCTTCTCCTACTAATATTTTACTTCACATATTTTAATTGTAAAATATGAATAAAAATTGTTATGAGCAAAGTCTAAGAGGTTTTTCTGTAAGTGACGAAGCATATGAGTTTGTTTGGCCTCCACTGGCCTTTCCCAAATTTATTTCATTTTAATTTTTTTGTGGTACTGGGGATTGAACCCAGGGGCATTCTACCACTGAGTTGCACCCCCAGACCTATTTATATAGTTTGTTTTATTTTAGACAGGGTCTCTCTAAGTTTCTGGGGCTGGCCTCCAACCTGCAGTCCTGCTGTCCCAGCCACCCAAGTCCTGGCTTCTCCTAAATTTAGTGATGTTTGTGTTGCAATCTTTAACAAATACTTTATCTCATTTAGCCCTTCATACAATACTGAAGATTAGAAATAGTCCTTCAGTTTTACAACTGAAGGAAGAACCGAAGTTTGAAGAAAATAAATACATTGCCCAAGATTCTGTTTCAATGTTTGTGGCTTCTGTTGGAATTCTTTATTTGTTGATCTTGGGCTGGGTTGTAAGATAAGTAGATTTAAAATTACCAAAGATTTCCTGTGTTGAATCATCCAGTGGTAGGGGTCTGAATGGAGAATATAAATGATAGAAATGTGGCTAAAATTTTTGTTTATGTGGTTTAAGCTATAAAGAAAATCTACTTGTTTTAATATAATGTTGAATGATGAAAATGTGTACACATGATTACAGTGGTATAATAGTTGATGGTGATGGTTTAATTAAATATTTATTTATTATTTAATTTTTGGTACTAGGGTTGAACTCAGTCATTTTACCTCTGAGATACACCCCAGCCCTTTTTATTTTTATTTTGAAATAGGGTCTTGCTAAGTTATTGAGGCTGGCTTTGAACCTGTGATCCTCTTGTCTCAGCCTCCAAGTACTGGGATTAAAGGTGTATGCTACCACACTATCTCAGTATGTATTTATTGAATGCTTGTTATTGCATCCAAAACCATGTTGTCTGATAGAGTTGGGGGGTATTAAATGTAATTGGGAAAATTACTAAAATCTTGGATATCTGTACAATACAGAATAATATTAGCACATCTGTATTTACAAAGGGCTACACATTTTTTTCCTAAGTGGCTTCCAAACCACAGAGAGATCAATGGAAGACAAAAGTGAGACTTGGTTGTGAATAGAGGTGGGATCTTGCTAGAGAAAGTGTAGAATGAGAGGCAAGTCTGTTGGTGGGGGAGGCAGGTGATATTTGTGTTGGTGGAAGGTTTTTGGTGGCAAGCAGACAACTGACTCTCCAGAACCAGAGTTATAAAGAGCCCTTGGGTAGCTGCCAGGACAGAAGGCAGAGTCAGGACATCAGTTCTTTGGAAGGAAAGGAACTAGGGGAGTTTTGAGGTTCCAGGAATCCAAAATTGCCATCACCAATTGAACAATTCAGCTGCATCTGTTTGCAGTTTTTATTTCATTCTAACAAGAGAACAAGACCTGGAGGTATTAATGTCATGGTGAGGTAGCTAGAGCTGATTTGTGTCTTTCATGGTCAAAAGCTCAATTCATCAAAGATTTCAGTTCCTTTCATAATGATCAGCACCTATGACTCAGAAACAGAGCTTAACATCAAAGATCTATAGTCTAGGAATCGTTGATTTCTTCTGGGTCATCCTGATTGCTCTTGAATTTCTGTTTTGACCACCCTGCCTGTGTAATCAGCCTGGCTCAAGGTCATGTGCACCCACCTCTCTGCCATATTGGATTTGGCCACTTGCTCAACTAGACCTGTACTGGGGCTGGGATCTGTCAAATATTCTCTGCCCAGCTGGTTCTTAGCCATGCTTCTTGGTTGGCTCCCATTGTCTCTCCACCAAGTTTCCAGACGTAGTCAAATGTGTCTGAACCCAGCTTGGATTTAAGCTGCTACTTCACTAAAGATATAGTAGTGTTGGTAAGCCATACCCCTCCTCTCCCTCCAAACCAAAAAGGCGCACATACTACCCATATATTTTATTGTTCTAGTTTTTACACATGGATGGTGCTCAGTAAAAATGGGAAGCACATGGCAGTGTAACTAAGAGAATGGAATCTGGAGCCAGTCTGCTAAGTTCAAGTCCTAGGTGTCTATTCCCTACTGTGCAACCTTGGGCAAGCCACCGGCTCTCCTGGTATCTTAATTTTATCATCCAACAAAGCCACAGTTGTGCCTAACATGTAGCATTGCTGTGAGGATTAAAAGAGTTCCTACATAGGAAGTTCTTATATCTGTATACATCACACATAGCTTCATATCTATCATCTATCTATCATCTATCATCTATCTATCATCTATCTATCTATCATCTATCTCTCTCTCTATATATATGTACACATATATGTATATATATCCCATTGCTACATGTGCATGTATATATATGTTATTAATGAAAAATCATAATGAGTCCTAATATGTGTCAGAGAATCTTTAAGACTCTTTCAGAATATTTAGGATCATATTTATGATTAGGTTTTAACTGATCTTTAAAAAAAACTACAAATATCCTTCCTAATATCAAAACTTCTGAATAAAATTCTTCGATATAAAACCTTAAATGTACTCTTTACTTAGCCTCTTATCAATTTTATTTAAGTTTATCAAAGTTACTAATTGCTCTTATCAAAGCGCATTTTCAATTTGTAACATTAAAAGAAGTTCTTTTGAACATTAAGGGATTTCTAGTTTTATATCATCAGTCACAACCACTCATTGTAAAAAATAGTACATGCTATTTATTTCTTCTATAAAATGTTTATTTCTTCTATAACAGTATTGGAGAATTCATACTTATTTTCTTTTTTTTTTGTGGTACTGGGGATTGAACCCAGGGGCATTTTACCTCCGAGCTATACCCTCAGCCCTATTTTTTATTCTTTATTTGGAAACAGGGTCTCACTAAGTTGCAGAGGGCCTCACTAAGTAGCTGAGGCTGGCCGCGAACCCAGATCCTCCGGTCTCAGCCTCCCAAGTACTGAGATTACAAGCGTGTGCCACCACGCCTGGCTTATACTTATTTTCAAACAGTAATTTCATGAAATCATAAGCCAGGCAGGAAAAGTGGGTCACTAATGTGGTAAAAAGAGGCCTAACCTCCTGTTTCCACCAAGACAGACGGAACATTCCATGTTAAGATTTAGATAGTATGCATCCACTTTGTTCACATAAGGAGGAATATATAGTTTAAACTTTAGCGGTATACTAATCTGTGAATGGTGCTGCGGGCTCTACTCTACACAGCATCTCTCCTTTCGCCTTGATTTGAGACGTGGAATAGTGTCACTCTTTTCTTTTTTTTTTCTTTTTTTGCGGTACTGGGGATGGAACCCGGGGAGTATTCTACCTCCAAGCTACACCCCCAGCCCTATTTTTTATTCTTTATTTTGAAACAGTTGCGGAAGGCCTCCCTAAGTAGCTGAGGCTGGCCGTGAACCTGGATCCTCTGGTCTCAGCCTCCCATGCACTGGGATTACAAGCATGCGCCACCATGCAGGGCTAAATGGTGTCACTCTTGTACTTAAAATCCATCACCTACAGAATAAAGATTAAACAGCTCAGGTCACAGGCTCAGTTCCTCATGATCTAGTCGTGTGTTTTCTTGTACGCGCTGGATCTACTACATGGAATGTCTTTATGCTTCTTGTTTTCCTGGAAAAATCTTACTCGTTAGTTCTTAGTTCAAATATGTATACCTTCAGGGAACCTTCCCAGATAGCCAGTTAAAGCCAAATGTTTTTGATATGGAAACACAAGTCCATCTTTTCATGACATTTATCCCATCGCCTTAGTTCTTGTCTGACCTCCCCATCAAACTCTGAATTTCATCAGATGATGTTTTTACTAATCTTATTAATCTGTAGTATTTAGTGACTTTTCTGGCTGTACAACAGCAGCAATAATACAAATCAATATTTATTATTAAACTCATTATCTGCTAGGCACTGTGTTCTTTTATCTAAATTATCTCATCTACTTAGATTATTTCTATTTTGAAATGAGAAAAGTAATGTGAAGAGGGGGCCAAGGTACTCAGTGGTCATAGAACTAGTGAGGATGGAGGCTCAGTTGTTTTGTGGAACACCTGCTTGTCAGTGGTTTACAGTCACCAAAGTTCATTTCTTGCTCATCTTCCCCTGTTCATGGCAGATTGGCTATAGTTCAGCTCCACGTTATCTGCACTGGGGAACCCAAGAGCATGAAACAGATGTTTTATCTCAAACATTGTCAAGCAATGGCAGAGATAGACATTATGACAAACCATGATGTACTGGCTCTTAAAGTTTCTACCCAGAGGTGACAAATGTCACTTGCTCATATTTCATTAGTGAGAACAAGGCTAGTCATGTTGTCTGTAGGGTGGGGAAGTTTTATCCTTTCTCAGTGAGTAGCAGAAATATTTTTAAACAATCATATAGTCTACCACAGGTACTGATTCAGACTGTTTTGACTGAAGAGCCCATATTTAACCGCTGACTAAATACTACCAAATAGCTTTCAGCTTTCCTGTATTGTCCAAATAATACAGGAAACAGTGAAAATGGAAGGACACTATATGTGAATAATAAAAGAAAAATTATATAGTTGAAAGAAATAGTCTATATTACTGTTTAGTTAGTACTACTGTTCAACTGGGCATAGTGGTACATAGTGGTTGAGACAGGAGGATCATAAATTAGAGGCCAGCCTGGGTAACTTAGCAAGACCCTGTCTCAAAAACAAACAAACAAACAGCAACAACAACAAAAGGCTGAGGGCATATCTCAGTGGTAGAATACCCTAGCTTCAATCCCCAGTATCACACACACACATACACCACACAAATACTACTGTTTATTTATATCATTGTTCTAGTTAATACTTAATGTCACTTTATCAAGTCCATCTCCTGGCACGTTCCATGATGAATGGAAATGTGGTAAACCTAACTCTAAGTATTCTTTACTAGCTTATACTGGTAAAAGATTCTTCTAGTCAAAGCCATCTATTATCAGTGTAATATGCTTAGTCATACAGTAATTAGCCTACTTGAGATTGTTAATGATTGTTGGGATCTGAATATTTGCTGATATTTATTGCCATTGGATTTCTAATATTTGTGATATGTCAAATATTAGACAGATTTTGTTTATTTAAAATAACATACCTTGTGCAGTATCTTTAAAAATGACCCTAAAAGTTTCATGGGAATACAAATATATTTTTAGAAAATTTATTATGATGTATTGAACACCCAGATAAATGAGGAAGGATTTTCTTTCTATTGCAAAAGGATTCTCCATTTTCCAATAGTGTATTTAATTCTACCTTCTTGTGTAGTTTTTTACTTTTAGTTTTTACTTCCTCTACGGCTACTGAGAAATATAAAGTTCTAGTTCAGTAACCTCTACAGTAGGTCAATTCCAAGATCAATCTGGAATTACAATGAAAAAATATGCTGATGTTACAAAAATGGCATTAACATGCACAGATCAGAGCACATATCAAACGAAGCTGATCATATCGTATCTGAACTCTGCCTATTGGAGGAAGAACAATCAGAAAATGCATTAAAGGGAGACTGTGGTAACTGTAAGTCAAGATAGGGCCATATGATCTGTCCAAGCAAGTTTTTTTAAAATTTGAATATAAACCAGACATGGTGGCTCATGTCTGTAATTCTAGTACTTAGGAGGTTGAGACAGGAGGATCCCAGGTTTGAGGCCAGTGTGTGGTATCTTAGCAAGATCCTGCTTCAATATAAAAAATAAAATAGGACTGGGAATGTAGTTCAGAGGTAGAACACTCTTGGGTTCAATCCCCAGTACCCCCCCCCACGCACACACACACACACACACACACACACACACACACATCTGAATCCTCCTTGAACAGAGTTTCTGGAGGTTTCCAACCTCTTCTGAGATATCCCTTTTGTCTGCCATCCCACCATCAGGTGACTGTTCATAAAAGCTACAGCTCTGTTATTCCTTTAGTGTGTGTGTATGCAGTGCTGGGGATTGAACCCAGGACCTTGCACATGCTACGCAAGTGCTCCACCACTGAGCTACATCTCTAGCTCCAGAGCCGTCATGCTTTTTTTTTTCTTTTGCGGTACTGGGGATTGAACCCAGGGGCATTCTGTCTCCAAGCTACACCCCAGCCCTATTTTTTTATTCTTTATTTTGAAACAGGGTCTCGCTAAGTTGTGGAGGGCCTCACTAAGTAGCAGAGGCTGGCCGCGAACCCGGATCCTCTGGTCTCAGCCTCCCAAGTACTGGGATTACAAGTGTGCGCCACCACGCCTGGCAGAGCCATCATTCCATCATTCTTAATGTCTTCTAGTTCATAACACTGCTGTTTGCCTCTTCCCCAACTCCTCAAATCTACTAAATACACAAAAAATTAAATTTCTCTCTCTCTCTCTCTCTGTGTATAGATGGATGGATATCAGTATTCCTTCACAAGGAAGGTACCAAGAATTGGATTCCTTCACAAGGAGTGGTACCAAGAATTGGATGCTAACTGCCTCAAGTTGGAGTGGTGTGGTCAAAGGGATTGAGATAGTCAGACTGACTCCATTTTATCTTGAGCTGAATGACCGGGCAGGTGGGGGGTCCCCAGAAGTGACCTATAGTTCCCAGAATCAGATGCCCTATAACCGACCCAGATTCCAGAAACTGATAACTGCTGTAACTGCCTAAATTAGCTTCTGTAACTATTTGCTACAGCTGATGTGATTCTGTGGTATTTTGCTATATCACCTACAGCTAGTGTAATTCT
This sequence comes from Glis glis, assembly GCA_004027185.1. Classification (NCBI taxonomy): domain Eukaryota; kingdom Metazoa; phylum Chordata; class Mammalia; order Rodentia; family Gliridae; genus Glis; species Glis glis. The sequence continues at coordinate 4,649 of PVJS01000548.1, read as the reverse complement.
GTGGTTGCTATATAAACCCTGTCCTTCTACCAGTCGGGGCTGCTCTCTTACTGAGGAGACAGCCCGCGGCCGTGAATAAATGACTCTTTGATTTGGACACGAGCTTTGAGTGGTCTCTCTCAGCGGCTTCCCTACAACAGGATAGGAAATTGTCTTTATTGAAAACTCTTTTTTGGGGGAGGGAGGCTGGGCTTTGAATTAGGGCAGCTTTCCTGACACTACAGCCCCAGCCCTTTTATTTTTTATTTTGAGACAGGGTCTTGATAAGTTGCCCAGGTGACCTGGAACTTACTATCCTCCTGTTTCATCCTCCCAAGTACTGGGATTACAGGTGTGTGCCACCACACCTGGCTCCTTTATTGACAATTTTTAAGTATAATGCTCTTCATCCTGCTCTGCCATATTAGGCTACTTCTGTTTACTCTCAATATTAGTATTACTTCTGATAATAAAATTTCTAATAATATAACATGTTGCCAAAGTACATTTTTCTCATGAATAAAGTCTTGATGGCTTTTCCAAGAAGGAGCCCTATACCCAGCTATGTTCTCAGGTCTTCTGGAAAGTAAAATCTCTTTCTCTGCTCCTGCCCTAAATTCTTACAGTCAGGGAGAACTTTGGGCAACTTATTCTAAGAAGTTGCCCTGTGTCCTTGTAGACAAACATTGATGTGGGACTACTGAGCAAAGGCTTTTCTGCCAACAGTGAGTGCTAGTGAGACAGTACTTTCTGGGCCCTTGGTCTGCACAGCACTCTGTTCTGTCTGCTCATTTGCAACAGCTTTAAATACTTTATGTTGTTTCCTCCCTATCTTAGTGTGTAAATTTTTCATCCTTTTTAATAGTTACATAATATTCCACACACTGATTAGCCATTTGCTTATTTGAACTATTTCACATTGTTGGGACACCTTTACACATACAACTGATTGTTGTATGTATAAACTGATTGGCAAACTGATTTTACTACTGTTTTCCAGATGTAGCTGCTGAGTCAAGGTATAAGTGTTCTGAAGCCTCTCATCTATATTGCCAAATGGCCTTCTAGAAATGTACTAATTAATACTTGTACTCATTATGTATGATCAGCCAGTGTCTTGCATCTTTTAATGGATTGCATTTTAACGCTTCATAGAGGAAACTACTAATGTATTTGTTAATATGATAAATTATCTGAGTTCAATGATATAATAGTCTTTAGACTTCTTTTGCCATATATTTTTCCAATGTATGCTATTACTAAAAATTCAGATTTTAAGAATAATGATACCTTTTCTTTGTCAAAAAATAAAAAAGAAGAAATGCAGGATAATTTCTCTTTTATATAATTGACAACTGAATACCATATTAGACAATCTTTTCACAACAAATGGTGTTGGGAAAACTGGTTATCCATTTGTAGAAAAACTGAACAAAATCCTTACCTCTCACCCTGCACAAGTGTCAAGTGTCAACTCGAGATGGATCAAAGACCTGGAAATTAGACCAAAGACTGTGACGCTACTAAAGGAGGGCATAGGTTCAACACTCCAACATATAGGCACAGGTAGAAACTTCCTCAACAAGACCCCCAAAGCTCAGGAAATTAAAACAAGAATTAATATGGGATGGCATTAAACTAAAAAGTTTCTGCACATCAAAGGAAACTATCAAGAGTCTAAAGAGAAAGCCTACAGAATGGAGAAGATCTTTGCCAGCTATCCCTCTGACAGAGGACTAATATCTAGAATATACAAAGAACTTAAAAGACTGCACTAAAAAAAAATAACCCCATCAAGAAATGGGCAACTGAATTGAGTAGACACTTCACAAAAGAAGAGATACAAAAGGCCAATAGATACATGAAAAAATGTTCAACATCATTAGCAATCAGGGAGATGCAAATCAAAACTACACTGAGATTCCATCTAATCCCAATCAGAATGGCAATCATCAAGAAGTCAAATAATAATAAATGTTGGTGAGGATGTGGGGAAATAGGAACTCTTCTACACTGTTGTTGGGATTGCAAACTAGTTCAGCCACTATGGAGATTCCTCAGAAAGCTGGGGATGGATCCACCTTATGATCTGCCTATACCACTCCTGGGTATCTTTCCAAAGGGGCTGAAATCATAGAACTACAATAATATATGCATACCCATGTTCATAGCAGCACAATTCACAATAGCCAAATTATGGAACCAACCTAGGTGTCCATCAACAGATGAATGGATTACAAAATTATGGAATTCAACTCAGCAATAAAGAAGAACAAAATTGTGTCATTGGCAAGAAAATGGAAAGACCTGGAGAACATTATGTTAAGTGAGATCAGCCAATCACAGAAAGTGAAAGGTCATATGTTTTCTCTAATATGCGCAAGGTGGGGAGTAATCAGGATACAAGAGGGACTCCAGATAATGGAGGAGAAACATCAGTGGAACCAGAGAGGTGGTCTAAGGGAAAGGGGGGGAAGAGTGAGGTTCATTAATGGAATTATGACCATTGACTATGTATACATATGTGAATATACCAATGTCAGTCTCAGCACTCTATTGGGAAGGGGGGAAATGGGGAGGCAGGGGGCACCAAGTGCTGTGTGCATGTATGTCACTGTCAACATATTTTACATTATGATGTGAGACTATAATGCACCAATAAAAGCACATTAAAAAACAAATGAAAGTAAATGAAATTTAGCAAAAAAAAAGAAAATCTTTTCATATTGTTAGAACTTTAGCACACTAAAAGAAACATTGATTTCACTTTGTTTTTAAGGCCTGTGAAAAGCCAAACAGTTTACTGAAGTCTATGTAAAAAGGTCTTTCCTTATTTGAATTGTTGATTGAGGTGTCTTTAACTTTTAAGAAAAATACCCTAGACCCTTATAATATCCTTTAAAAGAAAACACATTTAAAATGATATGATTTTTTAAAAGTTCTGTGCCCTGATTTTTTTTCAGAATGGAGAAAGATAGCAGATATAAAGGAAGAATACTAACTTGCAGAAATTCTCTATTTTTGGTCAAAATTAGTTTCCATTTCTCTGTGATTATTATTTCAATATTTACACTACAGAATAATTACATTAAGTTTACTGGCTAGAAATTGTGCAGCATACATCTGCATGACTGAAACAAGGGCCGTATCAAAACCAATAAAATGGTGTGATTTTTTTTACTTAAGAATTTTAAGTTAGAACAGAACTATGTTCATTTATTTTTATTAATTTCATTTTGTCATGAAGTATATTCCTTGAAGCCCATTGGAAGTCATTTAATTTTGTACATTTATTTCTTCCAATTTCAGTAGCATATCATTTTACTGAAGTACATGCTGTGCCTCCAAGCAACTCATCATATGAATTGCAGCCTTCAAGATGACCTGGGCTATGGTAAAGTCAGAGTTCCATGTGTAATAGAAGAGGAAGACATCCTGAGGGTATCCTTCTCTCCCTCGGATGCACGAGTCCCCTGAATGTAAGTAGAAACTTCACCTCTGAAAACCACGGGCTAGACTTCTTGGGCTGCACTGTGTGTAGGAGAAACAAGAGACATTTGGACAGTCAGGCACATGGTTCACATAGCATCTCTACTTTGCCAAGTGAATTAATTGTGTATATTATTCAGTAAGATGTATGTATTTTAATATTCTTTCGTTTTGTGACCTTATATGGTTGTGTAGACTTCCTCTTATTATTACTATATCATTGCTATAATATAATATTATAATTATCATGACATTGGACAATGACAGGCACTATAAAATGCACCCTGATTCTCAGTGATAGAGAGCTGACAGGGCTGGGGGCAGGCAGCGCTGGTGCAGAGATGACAGTTTGCTCTGCATTTTGAAGCATCCCTGGTTGCGAGGAGGCAGTACAGCAAAGACACCATAAGCAAGTCATAGAAAAATACTGCTGTGTCTTTGTATGTGTGTGTGTGTGTGTGCGTGTGTGTGTGTGCGTGTGTGTGTGTGTGTACATGACAAGAGAGAGAGAGAGAGAGAGACCCTAGACCACATAGCCCCCAAATACAGGAAAATACATATTAATTTTGAAAAAATTTCTATAATCCTTGTGTGAGGTGTAATTTTTTTGTACTGGGAATTGAATCCAGGGGTGTTCTATCTCTGAGCTACATCCCCAGTCCTCCCCCCCATTTTTAAATTTTAAAATAGGGTCTTGCTAAGTTGCTGAGGCTAGCCTTGAACCTGCGATCTCCCTGTCTCAGCCTGCCAAGTACTAGAATTGCAGGTGTGCACTACCATGCGTGGCTGAGTTTTGTTTTTGGTAGACTCTAATGGTAGGATCTGTTCCTCAATTCTCCTCTTTTGACAGGAAGAGCAGTTTTTTTTTTTTTTGCGGTACCGGGGATTGAACGCAGAGGCGTTCTACCTCTGCGCTACACCCCCAGCCCTATTTTTTTTATACTTTTTTTGAAACCAGGTCTCACGAAGTAGAGAGAGAGAGAGAGAGAGAGACAGAGAGAGAGAGAGAGAGAGAGAGAGAGAGCTGAGGCTGGCCGCGAACCCGGATCCTCCGGTCTCTGCCTCCCAAAGTACTGGGATTACAAGCGTGCACCACCACACCCGGCTGGAAGAGCAGTTAAGCACAATTCACAGTGGCCAAATTATGGAACCAACCTAGATGTCCATCAACAGATGAATGG